>LXHY01000128.1:70279-186193 GCA_002093855.1 Fusarium praegraminearum | reverse complement strand
CTAACTAGCTAGGGCCTATAGGTAGCCTGACTATATGGTCTGGTAGGTCCTCACACCTGAGGCACCCACCAGCCAACATTTGTGCCAGACATCAGCCACACCTCACTCTACCGGCCGGCAGATACAGGCTACAGGTGACAGGAACGGCGGAAACACCTCGAGTCAACTCAATCCTCATCAAACTAAAACAGACTACTACCGTCACGGCCACAAACTCAACACCCACTTACGATGACTGTCTAGTGCAGTGCTAGGTGAAAGTATTTCACCTCCATCTCCTCTCCTAGGTTGAGATGCGCTGCGTTCGATCCGGAACCCCCGGCAGATAATGGGCATCTCAACCTACCTAGTGTCAAATACAGCCACCGTCTTTATAGGCGGCATGTGCCTCAGATGGTGCCAAGATGGGATAGAGTCTTCGGCAATCAGATCTCCAAAAACCCAATCAACCTGTTATTGACCTTTGTTAGTCTAGGTACACGTACTCTGTACACCACCACCGCTGCCGCTATTACCCGCCCGCCCCCCATCGACAGCCTCTTGCCCGCCCAGGGCTCTTCTTCCAGGGCGGAGTCCCGGGCCCAGGGACTAAAAGTCAAATTTTATGTTTACTAAACTACCTACCTGACTACCTCGGCAGAGTTGAGTGTTAGTTGATGCCGGTTTGCCCACTTCTCATCGATCAAGTTCCGACTTGTCGTATCGGCCAACGTTCTCGTCGTCGTCCCAATGCCCGTGGCTCGCATTCCAGGTGCAGAGTAATCTTGTTTTATTTCTTCGGTCCCGATTGACTTCGCAATGAGGTGTCAGGGCAGCATCATCCACCTCTAGTTGCTATGCTTTCCCACCCGCAACTTGCTCCTTGCCTCTTCGGTGCTGCCGCGCTACGGCTGGGATCTTGGTTGTGTCGTAGAGCCGTTATGACGCTGGCATCTGTTAATTCTCACAGCGCCACCCAGGGGCAGAACAAGGCAAGCTGTGGAAAATAGTGACTGTCTATCACTATGGCGGCTAGGCGGCTTAACCAGAACCAAGAACCAAGAACTCGGACATGCACGCCCCAGCCGTGTACCGTACTTCACAAACATCAGCAGGTTGACGCTTGCTTCTGGTTTCCACTGGCCTGGCCATACCATCATCCCGAGCTAGAACTTTGCTAAGGCTTCTCAAGCTTCTTGAGGGCTGCCAAGTCCACACTTGGTATTGTGGCCTGGCGGCCTGCTGCCGGTTCGACAAGCGCTGATGATTGACAGCTAGGCTATCGCGCTATCGTTGGCGCGCTGGTGGCGGCCGGCCGATCTGGGATCGCCTGGCTTAGCGGCAATCCTGAACTAGTCTAGTCTAGCTCTCAGGCTTGTCGACTAGCATGACATCAAATGAAGTGGTGGCGTTTTACCAGCAAGGGTAGCCCTGAAGCTTGGATTTGGCAATTCCGGTACCGGTAATAGGGGACTGACAGCCAGGCGGGAGCATGTCACAGCCCTGAAACGCTGGGTTTAGTAGAAATGTCATGTGGTTGAGCTTTGATGCTTCGGTCTCTCGCGTCCATCCGCCTCCGTGCCCGGTCCTAGTCGCCATGACAAGAAGCCTCTTCAGCTTTTCCCTCCTTTCATCCGACGCATTGAATATCAAAATAGCTCTGTCGATCAGTGCACAATTAGCCCTTGACCTTGGAAATTTAACAGGAACAAGATTAAAATACAGATAGCCGCCGCATGCTTTGTTCATTATCAGCCCTGCTGGTGTAGCCTGAAACAGCAGCCACCACCATGTCAGCCTTCATTACAGCATGAAGACATAACAAGGTGGAGTTGGCCTAGAAGGTATTTACAAATCAACTGGTGATAAGTGGTATTAAGCCACTGGCCTACTGGTCTCCAGAAGTCCAGGGCGAACAACCACGCACGAGCCTATGATATCAAAAGTTAATCCATCTGGGACTGCTAAACTTAGAACCAAGCAGCAACGTTCATTTTGACATCCAGAGATCGGCAATACTCACTCTGTAGGGTCCTCACAGCCCAGGACATCCCTGCGCCACAACATCAACGAGCATTGAGCATAATGAGGCGCGTTGCACGTCACAACAGAATTATTGGTATCAAAATATCGGTTCATGCCGTATGTTTGAGTGCTTTGCGCCATTGAAACATTTCTGAACGGTCTGCTCCGCGTGGCAAGAGAGGTTCAGGACCCCAGGGTGCTTCAACCTTTCCTTCAGCCTCATCACTCACGGTGACGATCATACACATTTTGCCGAGTCTGGCCCCGGTTCAGCGGGCCCGAGAACGATCGTTCGCCAATATTCCCCGCCTTTGGGTGTCTCATCTGCTCATCAAGTCTGGCATTCTGCTAGTTTGTCCACTCTCGAGTCAGGGTGATGAACAAAACAAGAACCATTCGTTCACGACATCAGGCCAAGAATACCAGTCATCGTTCATTGGTCCAAATTCGAGAGATGCCTTTTGAGACACTCAGCTGTCAGACATTGCAATCATCTCAAAACGCATACTAGCCCTACCACATCAAGTGCGAAAGGCTAATTAGTACCTGATTGTCTGTTGTTTGTCTTTCAGCCACACGGCTCGTTCGGCGCAGTCCCCTGGGTGAGGAAAGGGAGGGGAGCTTGTCAGCCAGCCAAGTGCTATTCTCGTGAAGAAGTTGAGCCACTTCGCCTGTCAAAAACCCACCCAAGATAGTATGTACTTGTTTGTCCGATACAGGGGTATTTGAGGAGGTGCTAATAAAGCATCTGAAAGCTTGAGGATCTTGCCAAGTTTCAGAGTGAATCAGAGTAATTTCCTAGCAGATCCCAAGGAACTGCCTTTCTGCACTGTTCATAGCCCTAACCTTCTCAGGGTACCTAGCAAAGATCGTGTACGAAAAAGGCATACCTTCCAGCCTAGTTGTCGACTAAGCCCGCCACATGCTATGATAGGCACCCCTCCTGGACCACGCCCTGCCGCGGCGAGAGCCCGTTTTGTGTCATACACTCTATAATTTCAAGGGAACTTCTGTTGAAACAACTTGGCCGACGATGGTCATTAGATGTTCGACCTAATATCGATACGGCAATTTGCCAGCCCGCCATCATGTGAGGTGCGTCAAAAAGAGCCAATGTTCTAATTGGTGCAAACCAACATGTGTCTATGTTATCTATGAGCCAGGGTGCAGAGCACGCATTGCGTATCCTGATATCCACAACTCGACATCAAGATGACCTGACCCAACTGGTGAACGATTGGTTAGGGTCCCAACAGTAGAGGAGTCGATTGTCCCTGCACGACGCGGCACTATCCGTCCAATATAGAAAAATGGGCAAAACTTGGACACTTTACAGCTATCTTTCAACTATTCGTGTTGACTGGCATCGAATACAGTGATCTCAGTCTTTCTGTCTACACACATAAACATGTATGTATTCCGTGGCAGAGCCAGTCACGAAAATTATGCCTGCCGGGGAATTAAGCTCCTCACCGGTCAATCTTGAAATGTTTCATTCCCTGCGGGCATCCCTGATCCTGGGCTCTCTGTGCATGTACATTGCGCAGATCATCAGACGGGGTTAACAGGTTTGTGAGAAGAGGGATGCCCCGCGGCATTGACAATGATGGCTCAAGGTTCTTTTTGAAGGTCTAGCCCAGCTGTTGCAAGTGCCGTGTCCCAAATATCCATGCCCCAGTGGTGACAGCATTTCAGTGTTTTTTAGCCTCTACAGGACGTGAGAATTCCTTTTTTCTGGGAATGCAAACACCTCACGCAACTGTCTTGTATGCAGCGGCAGAGGCGCAAATATTTCTACATATCTACATCTTCAACCGTGGGCTATCAATTATCGGCTGTAAGCTGTCGACTCGACGGTGCATTGACTTCAGAGTGTACCCGGCAGAGGGGGAGGGTCAATATCACAACGTGCATAGGATAAATCTCTCGCTTCTATGCCTTTCTTAGCACCATGCATAGCTACTCTCGAGACTTACTCCTACCTGCGCTACGAGGTCATGGTTACTGTGTCTTTATGCAGATGTCCAACCTCTCAGGAAACCCATGCTTGCACGATGACATTCCACAATGCTTTGGTTCTCGATCCTCGTCGCACACCCCCGGAGAGTCTCCGTACCAAAACTCTGTTGTATCTGGCATCACGAAGCTATCGGCACTCTGTTTTGTTCCTTTCTGTCCTGCACTGTATCGTACCTACAGCGAATCATGGTACGTTATTGACCAACAAATTTCCAGTGGCATATCGTCCCCAAGAACCGGTGATGGGTGGAACCGGCCGGCTGGCTTTCCGTGCAAAACCCATCTAACACGGACCTCGAGATGGTCATTAACGACATGATTACCTTAGTGGTTCCAACTTGATCTCCTTTCCTAACCGATATTTGTCGCCGGCATTGCTCTTTGGTGTACTACTGACTGCGCTGTAGTTAATAGTCGAGTCCATCTTGGCTTTGGTCAAAACCGGTGGCTCCAAGCACGGACTAGTCGCAGCCGCTATGAATGGTCGGTGCATTCTTTCTTTATAGCCTCTGCAAACCGTCCATCATCTCATGGGAGATCCTCCACTGACTCCTCTGGACTCGATGCCTAGACCAAGTAAAGGCAAAGTTTCCGTTGCACTGACTGACAGCCCGGCTCAAGGACTGTGAGCACGTACAATGGGTATTGTAGCTTTGGGCGGACGGTGGTTATAGCACATCGCTAAGACCTCCTGCCGCAACATAGGTGGATCAAACGATGAGGAAACTGTCGGTCTTTGATGTGAAGATATTCCCAGGCCAGCCCAGCCAGGCTAGCATTCATCCCGAAGCCCTGGGCTGGAGGAAAGGCTCCATCCGAGCTACATACCCAAACCGATGTTAGTGTAAATACTATTACAGCACCGTCATGAAGGACTTTACGTTGAGTCAGCTGTACCTGATGATGAGATGAGGCGAGGCTACCCTTCCTTCACTCAGGCTCACGCACAGACCTTTGGTCATTTTCAATCAGTCACCGTGATTTGGGATACTACCAGTAGGTACTACTCTTGTTTTGACTGTTTTGATTTGATTTGATTCGATTCGGTGCCCCGACCAAACTTGCCTAACTTCAAGATAGATACTAGATACTATAGGCGTCTGGTTCGCCTGTAACCAAAAGTGGTCTTGGGCTGCGAATATGATTGATACTAGTTATTCGCGTGCTGTCTAATATTTTGTGCTGTGTGTCTTGTCTCAATGCTCATCTCAAAGATTCGTCTCTGACCAAAAACGCTGCCGTATATATCGCGTTTTCCGTCCTATTTCCTTGCAGGGGGTTGTGACGTTCATAAATGCCATCCATCCATGCCCTGTGCTTCGTTCCCTGAACGATCCGTGCCCTAGTGACTGGGTCCCCCCCTAAAACAAACACCATCTCCACTCTATGGGATATAACCCGCCGCTAAATGCGTTTGGAGGCTAAAACCTCAAACACCAAGGAGAAAAACAGAGAGAGAAAAATGACCATCGAAATGAAATGTCCCTGGCCATAATCATGGTTTGGGTGTCGCTGTAAATAATGGTTCAAACAGTGGTGGGTGGAGGAAGGAAGGGATAGAAACTTGGACCGGGACCTGGACCTATTCCTAGTCTCGATCTCAGACGCTGCCCCTGCCCATGGTGCCAGGTCGTCGCTGGCTCAGCGCCTCAAGCTCTTCGTCGTAAGTGGCGCCCTCTCCATCACTAAGGGGTCCAACGGGCTCTCGCTTGCCGTGGTCAAAGTCGCCTCGCTCTGTTGTGGCGAGCACCTTCATGTCACCGCCTCGAGCGCTCGACATGGCGTCAGTTTCGGCGCGAGCGTTGTTGATCATGGTTGGCAGTTGGCGTCTTCGCGCGTTGATGAACCAATTGGAGATTTGGTCTACACATGTTAGTTTCTAGCTTTGACAATTCTTCGCACGCTTGTTGACTCACTCATCTGTAGTCCTGTCTGCCGCATGAGATCCTGCTTCTCGTCCTCGGTCGGATATGGGTGCTGAAGGTGTGCCACAAACCATGCTCTGAGTTTGTCTGTAGTCTCCTTGGGCAAGTTGCCCCTTCGCTTTCGTTGTTTGTTGTCACCACTCAAGCTGGCAGGTCCCATCTCTCCAAAACGAACAAAGTCTTGGTAGGGCGCGTTGTATGCACCTGGTGTGAATGGCGTACGGTCAAACGAGTGAGCAGATCCTGCTGACAGTGATTGATATCGTGTCGGGTGGTGATAAGGATATCCATAGCTTGACTCTCTGTAAGGCGAGACTCCAGATTCGGGGATAGGGGTCCGTGAATGTGGCATTGGCTGGTGCGAAGATCTGTAACCCTCGGTCGGCGCAGGTGCTGGTGCTGGTGCGGATGCTGAAACTGATACTGGTATAGAGGCCGGTGCTGGTACTGGTGCTGGCGCAGGTCCTCGGCTCACGAGCACCGCTTCTCGTTCCAGAGAACGTGGTGGGGGAAGGCTAGGCAATGTTGGTCGAGTCTCTACTCGCTCGCCTACTTCCATTGGAACTGAGTGGTGAGGTGCGCCGTTTGTCAGATATGGGCTTGTCCTTGTGGGCGCTGCCCAATTCTCCCGTGTTCCGGCTTGGATTGGTAGGTTTGGTGAAATCTGTCTAGGTGACTCTCGGTCGGGGCTGTAACATAGACGTGGTACCTGGCGAACTCTCTCGCTCTCCATCTCTCGCTCCATCGATAACCTTCTCCTCTTGCTAGAATTAGGTGAGTGTACATATTGAGGTGATGCCGCAGTCAATGGCGCAGTGCCCAATGGGGGGCCTGTCACCAACGGCTTTGTGTTGAGTTCATGTGGTGGTTGTGTCTGGAGTTGTAGTTCAGGGAAAGCCTGGAACATGTCAGCTTGAGAACATTGCAGGGATTGATCATGAAATCAGTGAGTCCTACCTGTCGAATCGAGGGAAGAGCAACTTTGTCGTTCTCGGTCCTCGGCCTGAGCGAATAGTCGGGACATCGGTTGGTCTCCCAAGGGCGCGGCATGCCGAAGGACGAGGGGTGAGAAGAAGGAGAAGCGGTAGCGATCATGGACATCTTGGGAAGATGAGAAGCTGGCTGTTGTAGTTTCGTATCAGACTGTTTCGACAGTGAACGACTATCTTCCATAACAAGACGGCGACAAGACAAGGAAAGAACCGCGCCGCGGTCGAGCTGGCCTGCCGTCTAGTGTTGGTGAACAACTCGTTTCCCTATTACAAGGTGCACAGATTATACCTCTGGTTCTGTACCAGAGCGCAACCAAAGCGTGATGAGCCGGTGGCTAGTGGCAGCAAGTGCAAAGGCGAAGAACAGTTGCAAAAGAGAACGCTATTGTGCAAAGAGTGAAGTTCTGTAAACTGATCCGACGTAGGGCCAACACTTGTCGTATTACCAAATATAGCGATGGAGAATAGAAGGTGGAGGGTCCGGGGTCATCTACCGTGGGTGGGAAGCCCAAGCCTTTTGTATATCAGAGTGCAATGGCGGCTCGATGGCCTTGACGGTTCCCAAATCTCATGGAGTGGGGTGCACTTAATCGTAGGGCAACGCAGACGAGGTAACCAGGATAGGAAATGCCAGAAGACACAGACAGGGTCATGAACATCTGAGCGGAGAATTTCAAAGTGGCCGGGGCTCAACTGGAGATGTCGTGGTATTAGTGAAACCAACTTATCCAAGCCACACACGACGTCGTGGGAACAAAGCGTTGTGGACTGGGATGTACGGTTCTCTAATAAAGCCAACATATGGTATCCATAGCGTATATAGCTATGCGGGCAGAGAGGTCTTCGCCTCGAGGCGAGGAGAGAACAACTTGACGGGCAAGCAATCTAAACC
Organism: Fusarium praegraminearum; assembly: GCA_002093855.1. Lineage (NCBI taxonomy): Eukaryota > Fungi > Ascomycota > Sordariomycetes > Hypocreales > Nectriaceae > Fusarium > Fusarium praegraminearum. The sequence continues at coordinate 178,361 of LXHY01000128.1, read as the reverse complement.
TGAAGGGTTCAGGCATGCGAGTTTTGGCAGGGTACGGTACACAGGGCGATCCAGAGGCCAGGGGAATGAGGACGGGGCAATATGAAGAAACAAATGGCCTAGGTTCGGAGAACATAGCGTTGTATCGCCAGAGCAAGAGGAACGTCACCAATCCCAAAACGCTCATGAACAGCTTTGACAAGCTTGTGGTGGTTGCTAGGATATGCCCGCTTTCTGGATCAGGGGTGGCAGTCGACATGGAGCAGGGGCTCAACAAGCGACCAAGACCTGGCGGCCGTGGCTGTAGTTCTCAATTTGGTAAACCAGTTGGAGAAGCAGAGAGGGTAAAGGTGACCAGGTTTGGCTCAATGGTGGCTGACACACCATGGTGTGCACAACCATGCTGGCAGCCTTCTTGATGTGGCGTGTGGAGTGTAAATTGTCGCCGCTTCCACGCCCAGCTGCATGTCCCTTTTATGTACGTATGCATGTTGTGTATATATGGACTAAATAGTCAAAGCGGTTGAGAACGTGCGATGAATTGGACTGTCCTACACGAAGACCAGACCGGATTTGAGGTGCCATTGCATATGCGACTTGAACTTGCACATGCATACCGGAACGGAAATGGGCATATGAGCGTGCTATCATTATACTGACTGACTTGATGAGACAAGACTGGACTGGATCAGAACTCGGGACATAAATTTATCCCCAAGTGCGATACGATCTGCATTTTCTTCAACGTTGGCAAGCCTCTGAGGCTTGGCGCTAGATTGCCGACCTGACTTTCGTCGCAGACGTTGGAAAAGTCTGAGGCCACTAACACAGCCATTCACCACCGCTGATGAGAGCATCACGAGATTGGGAAGCCGCTCTGACCCATGCCGATGGGCTTCGGGCTTGTGGTGCCATTAGAGTTCAAGTACGACGGGTCGCTCGACACTGGCTGATAGGTGCCATCCAACTCCTTTTTGACTTTGCCTCTGGCCGGTAGAGACCAGCCCAACCTCGATTTGACGGGCTGTCACGTCCGCAGTGTCTGTGGCTAGGAGTAGCGCTAGGCGGCTACGATACCCGCCACTGACAGTGGCATCTGCAGCTTGCAGGTAGACCATGATTCAAGATTGCGCCGCCATGGAGCAAGTAATTATACGTCAGCACCACTCTGTGGAGATTTCCAATTTGTACTGTAAGCGTCACTATTTCCAACCGTAAGGGGGCAGTTGGGGCTGCAAGCTCGACAACAGTTTGAGTACGGAGACCGTACAGTAGATTGGTTGCAACCGTCGTGCAGCGAGAGTTGGCATGGCCTGCCTGTCTATCCATGCTTTGAAGCTTGACCGAAAGATCCCATGGTCATACTCGCCCGTACTCCTACATATTATAGGCTCCCGGCAGTTACATTTTGTGCGTCTCGGCAGCCAATGTGGGGCCGGGGTTGACAAGTATGTCAAGGAATGCCTTGCTTGTTGTGCTGTGTCTTGTTGTGTTATTATGTGCGTATGGTATTGCGCGGTAGGTATCGTGCTGTGCTATGTTTGCTACAACAGAGCATGTAGGTAACTCTGTCCCAGGCACCCAGCCCTCCTGAAAGGGGTTGTGTCCGATAAGCCCACTCATATTACTAGGATTTCCGACTGTGACGCGGCTCGAGCGGGTACAGAGACGGGAGGCCCGTGGCGTTGATGGGCAGTCAGTCCAGGCCCAAGTTCCTGGGACTTGGGGCTGTCCAAGATGATCTAAGGATCAAGCTCAAACGCCTCATTGAACGCAAAGACACATACATACGTGCACCAGGCGGTGACTCCACAAGTTGGGTTCTCGGAAACGTCGCTGTTTTTTTGCGCTCACGCTTGTCGAGCGAACGTTTAAACACTGATATAATCGGGATAGCTCGTAACTATCCTAGGTATAAAACAGAGAATAAGCAGCCAGGATCTGGCAGTAAAACTATTGTTGCGATTGGCTTGTCAAAGTTGCACGATCGTCGTGAAGATCGCACGGGGCCGGGACGTATTAGGACCACCTCCGGAGCTGGGATAGTCGCTTTCGCAGGCCCCCAAAAAAGACGTTTTGAATGGGATTACGACATGGTACAAGTGGTGCTCGGCCAAGGTGTACTGAAACAGCAGGTACTCCAGCGGGCATCGTAGCATTTCTAGGCTCGAACGGGTCTGCCACCGGCGACAGGCAATGGTAAACCTGGTCTTGGCACCTGAATGAAGCTTAAGTTGTCCATTTAGAAACATCGGATCCTCAGAGAGGAGTTGAACGTTACACTGAGGCTTGCTGGTACTGGCTCGATCCCTGGCGTACCTGAGTTCGGTAGATGAGAAAGAAGCTTGTAAACTTTGTTTTGTACCAAGTTAAAGCCCCGGGTCTGGGTCTGGCAGGCGAGCTGATCAAAGTTACACTCACCGTTGAGGTCGACGTTTGTTACGGAGTCACTGAGATGCGATACGATGCGATGCGATGCGACAATGCTAATATCATTCCACGATAAACATGGAACCTGAGGATTTGACCTCTCCACTACAAGGTCCACATCACGTTACCTGACATTGCAAGGGTCCGGAATGGAAAGTGTTGCAACTGCATACCTGCCTTACCTACATGAGAGACATACATAAATAGTTACCTGCCAAAGTTAGGGGTCTATTCGCGATGGAAGTAACGATTGAGGTCATGGTGCCTTCCATCTATGGATTTCGGAGTTGAGAACGGAACAATTCATTGCCCGCTACCGACTCTGTGCTCCTTCCATCTTTACATCGACTAATCTACCTGCCTGGCTCACGTACCTCGACAGAACTTCACATCAATAATGGCCGTCAAAAAGGCGAAATACCAGTTTACTAGATGAAAGTCAGCAAGTAAATATCTTGCCTCCCAACACCAACTTCAACTCATGATGGAGTTTTCGCCAAGAGCTGCGTCGATCAGCACGCCGTTGAGCGGTACGTGCATCGCAAACACCCATCTTGTTTCTCCAACGGTCTCGAATAATATCCCGATCACTAATCCAGCTGTGTGCAGTGCAGGTTACGTCGGTTACAGTACCAGGGGTCATTCACTAGCGAAACTCTGGCCCTCCAAGTTATTTCCTTGGCATCGGCCGCCCGACCAAAGCTCTGTGGGTAATAGTGCGGACCAACATCCTTGCTATTATTTCATCTCGCTCTATAATACTAGCCATGTCCTGGACTGCGACTCAACATGCCTGCCAGGATCAGCCAAGCAAGTTGAATCTGTCAGAGCTGGTGTGTGCAGAGGCTTTCGCCCCATTCTGAAGCCTTTGAACAGGGGTCCTCGGCATCTTGAACTGACCACTCACCTATCCTGTCGGAGTTGCGCCGGCCTCCAGTTGCCGATCAGTTTTTGCAAGACGTTCGGCTATGGACAAATCCCTACGGCAATCTTCGAGACTAGTTACAGATGTCAAAAATGCACAACGGAGATGCTTGAGAATCCTTCCGATTAACTATTGCGCTATGACAACAACTCTCAAATTAGGACCTACCAGTGCGTTGACCATTAGGGTTATTTGGGTTTTGCTGGTTCAACCACGGTACGTGAACAATAATTTCAGTATTCCCCATTTTTGGCCATGTAATCTTGGCAAAGGCTCTGCAGGCTTTCAAAACGTCCTAACCTGTTTGAAAGTTGAGTTTAGTTCGATGTCTTGTCCTATTCACTGCATATCTATGCAAACCGTCATCTTTAAGAAGGTGGGTTTGTTTGTTTCGTTTGGTGCCATCAGCAGCGACCTGGCCCACCTCGCTGTGCCTGTTATGCAGGCCATGCAGGCAATGCGCATTCACACGCACAATGCTAGCTTAGGTCATACCCAAGCCCACACCTTGTTTATGCGAACCCTTGCTGCTCGTTGCTCGACAAGATGTGGTGGCTGTCTGCGGTCGCACCCCGCATAGTCCCTTCTTGACATCTCACCCGGAGTGAGACAACCTCAATCGTTTGTTCGAAGTCCTGTACGTGACCGATGCATATCGATTTTGCCGTTTGTTCGCCTTTTCGGTGTCAACCCAAGATGGCGACAGGTGCGTCAGGGATGCGCTCGCAAGATGGTCTACACTAGGAAAAGAACCGTACCGTACCCGGCACCCCGGCCTGTCTTGTTCGAAAACCTCCAATCACTCTCTTGTCAGAGGTCACAACCGACGATAAATCCCAGCGGCAGAGCCCGTTAGTCGGGAGGGGCTTTCAGGGCCCCCTGGTATGCCTTCCAATTCCTGGGTCATTGTGGGCCTACGAAACCAACGAATCGTAAGAAAGCTAGAGAATCTGATGCTGAGCAGATCTGTCTTTTGACATGTTTTGCGGGACACCCCAGTCCCATCTCTGTGTCACCATCCATTCTGCGTCTTCCAGCGATCGGTAAGTACACATCGCAAGGCAAAGTGCCGTTCAAGTTGAGAAAATTATCAAAACTCACCGCCTTGCATGTGTTCATCGGTTTCGTTATACCAGATCTTAATCGGTGGCACGACATAGTCCACGAGTCTCGAAATTTTATTCCAAAAACGTGGCGGTGTTCTTCATCGGATATGCCAAGTCACTGTGCTCCTGACAGCAAAAAGCAATATGTCTATCCACAGCATCATATGTACCATGCTAATGTCGCCCCTTGCCGCCACGGCTCAGGATCGAATGCTGCTAAAGCTCAACCGATTGGGTGTCCTTCACGACAACGCCGTCGCTTATCTCGCGTTTGCCAAGTTGCCAGCCATCCATCACCATGACCTGCATGTAATGGCAGCCAGCCACTTCAACGGCTTCACAAATAAGACTGAATACCTTCATGGAAAGAACAGATGGTGACCAGCATTTTCTTCCATTTTGTTTCTGGAACCCAGCAGACAGTATCCACTGTTTCTATTGAATACCAGCCTCCCAAAAGCTGCGAACATTTCATCAACGACGACCGGACTTTGCCAAATAAAAGAATCGTTTTCTCTAGTGTGGCCAGACATGTTTCATAGGCCAAATTGCCTATCTGAACAAGCTACAGGGCGAGCGGTACAACCCCTTATGCACAAGCTGCAAGGCGTTACTTATTGCAACTTTGTCAAACTGCTACACAAGGAAAAGCGGTGACGGTGATGCTTCTGTCCAAAACCTCCGAGTTGTGTATTGATTCATGAAGTAACCTTGAGAAGAGCATGAGTTGCTCATCTTAGTTTGAATCTAGTAACCTCGGAACGTCACTACTCATCTGGCAGTCGATACAACGCTCACATGTTGGCATCGACCTCAATTAAACATGAATTGGGGGCTACAAAAATTCCGTGCAGGCCAAGGGGAGTTTTGCAAAGCAAAGTTCCCAGCATGACTCGCCCGTTACAGCCAGTTGACACCACGACGAACAAGACGATATGACCCACGAGAACGCTTGGCTGTGTCCTAAAGCATCCGCTACGGTGAAAGATGTGTCCCTGTGCAGGGGCTACCCTAGCAACTGAAGACCCTCATCGGTAGGACGATATGGATCAACTGCCACATTGGAACTCCTACGTCTGGCTTCCCCAGTAGTATCGAACTCAAAAGTAGGTTCTTCCAAATGGATCAAGACGAGTTAGTCGGTCCAACGGTCCAGATCCAGCAAAATTGGTGGTGGTTTTGGAGGAAAATCGCGGCATGAGTTAATTACCTTAGTCCTCCTCGGTACAGCAGTGGATCACCCCGCCTACATCGAATGGTGGTTACCCCGAGGTCGCACTCAGATTTTGTTGAACCAAGGTTATCAAGGATATCAGGACATCAGTGCATCATCGCGGGATGCGCAACGCAAGCTGTGGCCAAAATCCTTTCAATCCCATACGTGCATGCATAAGAAGCTGCACAAGACCCATCATAAGACCATTATTTATGCAATAAATCATTGATTGTCGACCCCGACTGGTTTACTCAGGCCATTGCGGTCGATGGTATGGAATGAGGAGCATCATGGATGGTACACAATTTCACAAGCGACAACTGATTGTTGCTTATGTCGTTTGCCGAGTTAAGGCCACCTCCCAAAGTCATCAATTTTGTTTCCTCCCGAACCGTTTTTGTTTACTCTTGCCGGGGTTATCTGATCTTCTCAACCTTGTTGTCTCTATATATCATTGGTGACATATGACTAGTAGCACACCTAGTCCTTGTCAAATACGTGTGAGAAACAGCTAAGATACATACATACATACACGTAAACTGACACACAGGAAAACACAGAAGCGACACATAACGGCCGATGGGGCCATGACAAGTTTCACCATCCTTTCTTTTCCTTTCTTTTTTTGCTCTCCTTTGCCATTCTATTCAATATACCACGGCGTCTTGTTAACATGATTGCTTACCTTGCACCATCAACAGTCGCATGTGCCTGATTGCGTTCAACTCAGCACTACGGAGTATGCAAGTATCGATCACTATTTCCGGTGGACGGATAGAGACTTGGACCTAGATAGGAAGGCATATGCTAACCTGACAGTTGCTACTTGTTGTGACCCTGACATTGGTGGGTATGATCAAAGAAAGTTCAAGACTAGTATACTCTGGGGCATTGGACCTTATACGAGCATCTCAATCTCAACCAGTCGGCTCTTACTTCAACGCTTGAGGCGATGCAGCCCAACTTACATACAATTGGCGGCCAAAAAGCAACTATATTCAGGGTCATTTCAATTGCGACCCAATGAGATCCACCTCGATGACAGGAGTGCATACATAGTGATTGTGTGTAGTATCGCTTTGGTCAACCTAGCACACGTCAACTTCAAACAAACGAACAAAGGATGGCTGTCAAGGGCCCTGATACGATACAATACCCTGAACTGGTCGGCCCAAGCGTCCTGTCAGACGGCCGCCAAACCCATCTTGAGCCGCCGTGGCCGTGGCTTACATACAGACCACGGGCCCTTTCCCCGGTTCGGTCTCTTGGTCGGCCATTTTTCTTCTTAAGCCGGGCTCTGTGCTCCGCGCGCCAATCTCGGATCATGGTGGTTGATGAATAATAATACTACAACTACTAATATTATGTGCACACTCTACAGCATAGTACGGAGTATGTGCATACTTACTATTCAGGCACATGAGGTTGCACTACAACAATCTAGTTGTTGCAGCCCTTTGGGTTTTTCTTGCCGGCTGTTAGTCTGGTATTTCACTTTATATTTATGCTTGTTGAGCATGTACATATCTTTATTCATAACCTACTTATGTACATGTGCTTGCGTTTGCCTCCGTCGTACGGTCATGTGGATCGCTCGCCTCAACTTGTCAGACTCATGCTGGCCTTGGGAACCACTTCACCGTGGTATGCTACTCTGCAGTGCAGCGATAATTATTGATTGATCAGATATAGGTTGGCTCAGGTGCCCCGCAGGCGAAGGAACAAGGGCGGCATCAACATGAGGTGCCGACCGGTAAGTGTTAGATAATTAGGTAGATGTGCATTGCTCACGGAAACGAATCTTTCCGTTTTGCACAATTCCCTTACTCGGCACCTGCACACATCTCTCTGATCAACCACCCTACTAGGTAACTAACGTACGTTAGTTCGTACGTCTAGTCTATCCCCTGACCAAGGTCTCCCCTAGCTAAACCGACTGCCATATCTGTGTCACCTCTCTGCCGTGGCCCGAAATGTCCTCTTGTGCTTTCGTTGAGATACCTTCCTGACTCTGCTCTCTTGTACGCTATCTGTCCTTCGTCACACAGGGAACCTCAATTTCTGGAAAATCGCGACAAGCTCTCTATTGGGCAGTCCGCTTACTCGTCGAGTTCCACACACGGATGCAACTATTACCAGTGGCGGTTTGGCTTCACCGGTAGGCCGCGTGAAAACGAGGTCTTGCCGCTTTACACAACGGCACCAGCTGCTGTATCTGGGCTTGTGCCACCGAAATAAAATCTGACGATGAAGCGTGGAACGCAGTAGAAGACCGAGGCGATTTGGCTGGAGTAGATATCATGAAACCTGAGACGTACATGTGTTGTGGTGTTTAGTTTTTGTGGTACCATCTATACCCGACGATCATTGTTACTGACCCAGCGTAACACTACAGGGTAACCCGATGATCAAGATGAAGAGACTGTATGCTTGCAGATGTGTTTATCACTGTTGGATATGTCTATCCGCACGGAAACATACTCACCATGATAGGAACAATGTGCATTGTTGCTTTTTCTAACATCTTTGACTCATAATCTCAAGACTGACAATGTGCCCTGGAACTAGACTGTACTCCTCGCCTCGATGTGCCTGTGTATCTGTTTTACTACTTTCTTAGCGATTCAAATCTATCGAGAGTCGCACTAGAAACTGTCATATAAGTTTTGGCTGTCCCATATTAGCAGTCCAGATCAGTCAGTCGAATTACGCAGAGATAGAGAGCACAAATGAGTGGAGGCATATTTATCCAAAGCCATGAATGGCCATCATCCTGTAGCAATCCCATTTTTAAACATCTATTGTATCTCCAAGAAAGAACTCCTGTTGGTCCAGGACCACCCCATGCAGTATGTATCATCAACCGTAAATCTGTGTACCTTTTTATACTATGTCCTGCGGAATACTTTGTTCAAAATACCTCCTCCACGCCCCCTTCGGGATATTTCTTCGGGGGACGTCATTGCCCGAATATCCTTGCCCTTGCTTGTAGTTTGCGGGCTTCCCTCTGACATTGTCTCATCTCCTCGACCGACCTCAACATACTCGTCTGATTCCCTGTTCACGTTTGGTTGCTCGCGATAACCCTCAGCCGCCAGCTTAGAATGCCCTGGTGCATAGACAGTGGCTGGCGCTTGCGGAACATGAGCGTCTCGAATCTTTGTTAAGCCGCGATCCAGATACTCCACCATTTGAGCTTTGGTCACAAAGCTTTCGTTGTCTGATCTGCCAACGCCGTGAACATCGTGTGCTTTCTTAAACAGCGCAGGGAAGTGGTTCTGGAACTCGGTCTCGAGTGCCTTCTCCTGTTCTGCTAGTGCCGTGGTTCGTTCGTCGTCGTATCCAGAGGAAGAGCTGAGATTTGGGGTATGTTCCTCTTTTTCCAGTCGAGCGAACAGCTCGGAAAACTGCCCCTCGTTGCCGGACATGCCCTTGCTGGGAACCGACAAACTGGACAGAGCTCTTTCAGAACCTCCATCCTGCGCGCGGTGGATATGATTGCTGAAAGAGTCACTAAATTCTCGGTAATGGCCTTTCAGGATGAAGCAGCGACCGCGCCAGCCACAAGCCGAGAGTTTCTCGAGCAAGATTTCTGCAGAGGGGCATTCCCATGGGTGGTCAAGGCCACGCGAGTAGAAGACAATACAATTGGCCCGCTGCCATCGCGAGAACGTTCTTCTACTTTGTGAGTCGGCAAAAACGCGCTCAACCATATCCAAAGATGCAGGGCGTAAGAATGATTGAGGGGCACGGAAGTGCATCGCGCCCTTGATGTGGGATTTTTGGAATTCCGTTGAAGATCGGAGATCAAGTATGATGCTCTGTCCCGGTAATGATATGTCTAAAAGTTCATCAAGGTTTGATGGTAAGATCATACGTGGCCCTCCGTGGGCCTGAACTTGAGAACCTTCAACTTGGAGGGATGCAAAACGTTGAGCAAAGGCATCCTTCTCTCTTCGATGATGAAACCAGACCTCCACATGCCAAGGTTCCACGCCCAAATTCGATGCAAAGAATGCCTTCTGACCATCATTTGGCAATGGCTCAGTTTGATAATACTCCTCAAGGCGTTTTTCAACATGAGGAGAAAACTTTTTGGGTTCCGGAACATCAACTCCAAAGGTTGTGCGGCGTAGAGCTTGCTGTTGGTTCATAATCATCTGACGTGTTAGGTTTCTATCACCCTCTAGAGATAATGCTGATTGTTGTCTTTGTAACATGGTAAGTGATGTTGTTGAGTGCATAGGCCTCACGGGTCGTTGCGATAAGCTTTGGGACGGTGACAGAGGTTGTGTCGGTATGTGAAGGGGCGAGACTTGATGGCTAGATGAGGGATGAGTTCTCGCTACTGAGCCGAGTTGCCTGCCATACGTAGGATCCCGGAAAGCCCCCAATTGACCAGTCTGTCCTGTCATCTCTGTAGGCGTGAAAGTCGTTCCAGAAACATCGGACACGAACGATGCACTGTCATTTTCAGTAGGATAGCGGTTTGCAGGAACCAAGGTTGGCACTGATTGGTTTCGGGGTTTTTGAGCCATAAGGTTGTTAGAACGGATAAAGGCGACGAAAGATGTCGCATGATCTTCTGGGAGTAAATCCCAAATAGAAACCGGCATGGAAACAAGAAGCATTGTCGAATGACTCTTGAAAACGCCTTGTACCTTGACGTATTTGGCCATGGCAGGAAATGCTCCCAGCCATTGTTCCCATGCGTTGATGTCAAGCCTTTGGTCGTCTTCTAATGCCAAAGAAATCATGACATGAGGGGTATCTTCGTTAGGTTCGGTAAACATGTAATCATTTCGCGAAACAGCTGCAGAATCAGCAGCCCGGCCTGATTCGTGTGCCATCTCAGGCATTGGTGTTAACTCGGGGGAGGGCAGGTTGTCACCACGAGACATGCGAGACATTTCGATACTAGGCGCTTTGTGATTAGAAGTCATCATGAAGTGCACAGGGGTGGATCGAGCTTCAAAGTATTTGCCGTTGATGGTGATGGGCCGAGGATGTTTCAGACGAGCGAGGACTTCGGCGTGGAGCATTGCAGCAGAGAAGGCACGAACCCTCCACTCTTGTAGTACCTCAATAAGAGCATTGGTGAAAGAGTAACGTCCAGGATCAGGGGCGATGGCATCCCAACTCGAGGCTGAGATGGTCTCAGTAATGCTGGCACCACTGGGAAACGTGGCACTTGCGGCCCCAGCGCAGCAATCCAGTAGAATGAGAACATCCGATAGTGACCGTTCGAGGAGAGTCTGGATTGCAGACCATCTATGTGAAAGTTAGAAATGAACGTTGCGTATACTGAGAATGTCTTACTGAAGCCAAGGAGAGTTCGCTTCTCGTGTTCTAAGAATCGTCAGGGTGTTCTTTGCACGGTTTCAGTAGCTGATGACTTACGCGCACCAAGTGCTTTGTCTGGATTCGTCTATTCTTGCGTGTCCGCCGTAGTATACAACAAACAGGGTGTCTTGAGACTCATGACCTTTAATAAGTTGACCAATGCGCATCATCAACTCAAGATGAGAGTTTTCTGAAGGGATGGCAAAGATGTCAGTTTGGAAGCCATAATCCTCGCTTAGACACTTTTCGAGATCCTCTAGTTCAGGTATCACGAAAAGATCATCTGAATTCCAGTGCAGTAGCAACACTTGGACATTGCTGTACCTGGCCGAGGACCTTCCGCGGTTAGGAAACGCACGGGTAGCAGACTGAGTAAAAGTGAGTGAGTTTGAATGCTGATTTCATAGCGAACAGGAGAGACCAACGTCTTCAAGCCTTTGGGCAAATTGACTGATATGTTTCACATGGAAACTGGTACGGCTTGTGTCATGTGTTGCGGATCTAGCATAGTGATCCCCTCCACCAGATGCAGCCTGAGAGTTCATGTGTAAGTGGCGTGGAGGCTGAAATGTCGACTGGAATCAATGTTTGAACACACCATAAGAGAACCAGTGCTTCTCGAACCTGGGCCTTCGACTGGCCTCCGAGAACGAATAGTCACATATGGTTGGTGGTCGGCCATGGTGCCGAATGTACGACTCGCTTGCGATGTTTGACAGACTTCAATGCGTCAATCTCGTGACATCACTGTTGGTGTTTTTCACGATGATATCACGATACAGCGATTATTGGTTCAATTGTGAGCGAGCATTCTCGTAGTTGTCGTGTCGCAGGAAATATCTTGATCGTGGGTCTCGCTTCACAAAGGCATAGCAATATGTAGTAGGTGGTAGTAGTATGTAAAAGGAAGAAATCCCGGGCTCTGTCGCATTGTCATCTCGACGGCGATGGATTATGAGACAGACGGGGAAGTAACAACCTAAATTGACGGGATAGACCAGCGACTTCCTTCAATTCGTGACCGAGATAGTGTCGGGTGGGCAGGCGCAGGCATAGGGCATCTCACTTTAATGGCAGTTGAGATGGATCGAACTAAGCTTCGGTCCCCAAATAAGTCTAGCGCGCAGCGACAGGGGTCTAGGGGCATCGGATGACACCCAGCCAGTGTCTGACTCCCCTACAGTGCACGTGTAGGTTACTCCAGGAGCTCTGACCAACCAGCAAAGCCAACGTCACCTCCCATTGCCATCTGTCACCCAAAACGTCTACCGAGCTCAACAACAAAAAAACAAGCAGATACTAGGGCAAAACACCTTGTTCCATTTAATTCTTCATTAATTGCCTAGACTGTGCATCGCAGATCAGAAAGGAGATCTAGGCCTAGTCAAGGTTTTCTCCGATAGGCCAGTTGACACGCGACAAGTTGTCTCGATAGGTCTCTATAAGGTAGTTGGTCTAACTATCCGCCTTTAACTGTATCCCTACGATAGTAGGTATCTATATTCAGCACGCAGCACATCCCGACACTATGCGTGAGCGCGTAACTTTTATTCACAACGACTATAGTCTAGATCCTGAGGCCTTGGATAATCAAGATGCTGGGTTATTAGGGCCTCAGATCGAGACCGTTCGTCAGGACAAGCTCACCATTCCTTTCGGTGAGCTGCCTAGCGAGCTCACCGACATACTTCAAGAGTATGAAGCCCTTCATATTAGATGGGCCAGTCCTGTCAAGTCGGAGACAATGGACCCTTTCACCTCCCGTATCTCACCGGGACTCCACGTCTATGCTACTCCAGTCTTGCCAAACTCCTGCAACCCGTATGTCGTCTATATCTGAGACCCCCAAGCTATATACTGACATGCCGTGATAGAACAAAACTTTGTAGCTGGCTCCAGAGATTTGGCCCACTAGACTGTTCCAAGCCAGAGGTAAGCTTTCTCATCCCGCATGCTTGACAACCACTCATTAGCGGTAGGCCTTCACCGAATTTCAGCAAAGCACCTCCACTTCTCCTAGCTTCTCCTTCTACGAAGCACTTGAGGATTTGCATTCTTTCATAACCACTAGCTCTCAAGAATTCTGCCCTGAGCTCGATTCGGTCTGCAACGCTCGACTACGTAGTCTATTGACGGCTACTGGCCTGGATTTGTCTTTTGATAAGGCTGCCAATGCTCTTGTCGTCTCGGCGTTATGGCCTCTTCGACCTCAAACTGTTGCAGTCCCTGCATCTAGTGCGAGGAGAGTAGAGGTTGGAATTTTTGTCAATGATCGATCACAGCCGAACATGAAGGAGAACGAGCTGGGAGTTGCTGGCGTCTTGTCTGTACTTGGTGAACAGAAAAAGCCTTCACCAACCATTTTTACTTTTCCTGCACGACATCGTCGAGATGGATCAGTCTTCACCTCCAAGTTTCTCACGCCGACAGGACTTCACCCAACTTTACAACTCAGCTTCAACTCTAACAAGCTTCCGAACGCCGATGGCGAGTGTACGCCCTACGCCTTCTTGACACTGCCCAAGACAATCTTTGCGGATCGGTATCAACTAGGGGATGACTTGTTCCTGGCGTCCAAGAACCTCACCGCTTTGCGATACACAACTCTTCCCGTCGATCTGGAAGCTCCTGCATACACTACCGAGACATGGGGCTCCAGCATTCTTCTCGGTCTCGCACCACCTGATCCTAGCACAGAGCAGCCATGGAGCGTTGAAATCCCGTTGCACCTACGATACCTCAAGCCTTCGGCGACTGGCCAAGTCGATATTGAGATACCTTATCCCGCAGTATTTTGGGCATGCACCTCGGAAGAAGGGACCTTAGAAAGCCCATTCGATAGGCTGCATGTGGGATACGATGATTTGTTCCCTCGCGACACCGTCTTTTGGCATGCCAATCCTCAACCGGAAAGTGGTAGCAGACTCATGAACAAAGTCACAGTGCCCGTACTTGATGATGAAGGAGTGGGTTCCATTAGGTCAGGCACAGCCATTGCTGTTGCGATTGGCTTTGCTTGGGTTATGTGGAAATTGGTCAGCGTCATGCTGAAGTCTGACAGAGTACCAGCTGGTGTCACGAAGGAGGCCATGCAAAAGAAGTCTCACTAGAAGAACAAGAGGCGCATGTTCATGTAATTGAGGTATCGTTAATTCGGTTCCTTGATCATATAGATCCGGAAAGTAGTCGTAAAACCGATACTGCATAACTTAATACATCATTATCTACAATCATTTATTTTCACTTACTCTGGGCTTCAGAAGCAGTTGGTTTATGGTTTAGCACATTCCATTGACATGGTAGATAGGTGCCCTGTCTAAACATTCTGTGGTGCACGTGACGTCAGACTACATTAAGACATCTCTGAGAGGAAGGGGACTAACCACCATAGCTCCTCTGACTTAACAATATCCTAATAAAATACAATCTTATAACACGTTAATAACTCGCATTATACCCATATTATTATCAAACTTGATATTCGTAACGTGTACTCCGACCGTTCATGACTGGACTGTTCAGGGGCATAATCCAACTCAATGGTCCCAACACCATCCTCCGAGGAGTCACCCGCGTCAACGTCTGGTCCAGGCCCATCACAAGCGCCAGATTCGCCACAGAGCAAAATTAGACGAAATGTGGCTTGCATCAGTTGTCGTGATTCAAAAGTGAGTTATTCTGACTAAGTTGGACTGAGTATAGTTTAACCCAGAGTCTGTAATAGGTTCGGTGTAAAGCGAGTCCTGTAGCAGGACACCCATGTCAACGATGCGCTAAGCTTCATATATCTTGTGTGTATGATAGATCGCATAAGAGAGTCACGAGAAGAAGGTAACTGGACCACTTATTCAGACAAACTCATATTTTCAGAATTGTCCTATGGAAGTCTTAGCCCAAAGAGTTGCCAATATTAACTTCGCATAGTAAACTTGAACTCCTAGAACAAGAACTCAGATCTATTAAAGAAGTTGTTCATCCCAAGAACAACGTGGAACCGGTATCCGTTTCTCAGAGCCACACTACCGTGTTTCATACACCAACGCCCTCAGCCAACAATACCGTCTTTCCGCTGTCAAACCCTCTACAAAGCTCTCAACGGCCCGAGTCTTTTACACCAGCGGCACAGTTACTTCAAAAGACGGAACCAACAAAATCTCGTGTAATAAACGGGCAAGTAGTGTCTGGTCAGGACATTGACTGGTATTTCGAGAAGTGAGATCCCCTAAGTTTCACACATTGACAACCGAACTGACGACCCTAGATACTTACAATGTTTTCATCCATATCTGCCCATCTTGAGGAAGAAAGACCCGGATGAATGCTTCGAAGCGTCGCCAACTCTTTTCTGGACAGTCATATTCACTGCCTGTCGTAGATACGCCAAGAGTGGGCAAATTGTAACCTCGTTGCTCGATACTCTCAACCGCGATGTCTGGGGCTTACTTCGAGCTGTCGCATTAGACATGGAAACAATCCATGTCCTATTGATTATTTGCAGCTGGCCATTTCCGACCATTAGGTTTGTCACGGATCCATCGCCAACATTTGTTAGCAGCGCTCTCAACGCGTGTATGCTCTTGGGACTACACACTGGCCGAGGATCTCATCCTAGCTTCTTGATCGGCGGACGCCAGCACATGACGTGTACAGACTACGAGGCGTCAATGACTTGGATGTTTTGCTGTATCTTGGCGCAGAGGTTTGTTGAAGTATTGAAGCACAACGGACGTAACTGACACCGTGGGCAGAACTGCTGTAGGCAATGGGCACCCGCCACCATTCCTCCAGCACAACGACACTCGATGTAGGGATATCGTCAAAGACACTCTCGCGCCCGAACTTATGACTCTTTTTGAGCTCCAGAAATTTTCAAATCGATTACATACAGCTATGACGGCACAGATTCTATCAAATGATGGGGTTCCTGAAACAGTCGTCAAGACGTGGGAAGATGAGTTTGAGCTTCTAAGACCACTCGTCACCCATGTTGATACAGGTACGAAAGAGTGCATTATACTCAGCAAGATGGAAATGGCTTCTAATCTGGATTTAGACTGTTCCCGACTTATAATCCTCACTGCCCAGCTCGAAGTGCAGGCCTACTATTTCGTCTCTCTTCCCGATCAACGTCCCAACTTCACCATTAATACACTCCGCGCCTACAACACCTCACAAAATCTCATAAACACAGCCATCACTCTCGAGTCAACATCCCGACTTTTAACTCACAGCACCCACTGGATCTACCGCGCTGTCATGGACGCCTGCTGTATCCTCATGTCCACGCTACACTCCAAAGCCGCCCCACCACATATCTCAGCTTCAGACGCCGACGCAGTCGTGGCACAGATTTTGACTGTGCTTCGAACCTGCTCAGTACGCGATAATGACCTTCCAGTACGCGGGTCAGTTGTCCTCGAGACTTTCTGGTCGGTGAGGCACATACTGCCCAAGTGGGATATACCTGTTGGTGCATGGCCGGATCGCATTGGAGCTGCAACATCGTACTGGTGTCTTGCACAGTTCAAACAGGCCTTACAAGAAGCCAAGAATAGCACAGATGGTGAGCAGAAAGGCATCGACGTCTACGGTAAGCTGGACTAGCCTTGAATGTGTTCCTTTGACTCACAGATTAACAGAAGCCAATATTCCAAACGCCGACAAAAACAATGACGATAGTGTCGTCACTAATTCAGATATCAATCAAGGCCAGGACCAGACTATTGACAACTCTGTTGATCCGCTTCAAGGAGTCGACTGGTCCATGATAATTGATGATTTTGGGTGGATCGGAGAAGGCCCTGTCTTCCTAGGCCCAGCATAAGCTTTTCAAGACACGGCCATAATCTTGTCCTTGGGTGTCAGGATAGATAAAAGTACGCCCAGAAACTAACATAGCCAGTCACCAGAATAGACCAGAGTTTGCCGCAGCATAGGTAACCTCCGAGAGGTAAATAAAGTGCTTGTATATCACATATTCGAACTGAAATACTAATTCAATTTTTGTTCGCATTGTATGAACACCTAATTAAGTACATGAATTTTGAGCGCAAACATTGCCATAATGACCCTAACTCCGTCATGAATTCATCAAACTCGTTCAGAAAATGACCACCACTCCTATGTAACACTGTTTAATAAAATACCTTACAATCCTTGTCTTTTGTTTAGTCGTAGATGTCTTGATCCATATCGTCCACCAACTCGTCAATGGCATCCTCCTCATCTATCATATCATCATCCTCGCCAAGCTCACTGTCAGTGTGATTGGAAAGAACAACAATCTTACCATCAATGAGCTCAACACGTGCGTACTCTCCGTCGCGAATGTTGTTGCGTAGAATAAGGATGGCAAGGCGGTTAAGAACCTCCTTCTCAATGAGACGAGATAATGGTCTGGCACCGTAAGCTGGCGAGTAACCGCTATTTCCAAGGTAGTCCTTCGCTTCGTGTGACACATCGATATGTACTTTCCGACCATTGTCTTCGAGTCGTTTCTGAATTTCTAACAGGCGAATGTCGACAATCTTGCGGATCTCCTTGCGGGTCAGGCGGTTGAAGATAACAACTGAGTTGATACGGTTGAGGAACTCAGGCAGGAAGTAGTTGCGAAGGGCGTTCATAACCAACTCCCGAGTACCAGAGTCAACGCGGCCCTCCTTGACGCCTGGGCGAACAAGGTATTCTGCACCCAGGTTAGAGGTCATAACCACGATGCAGTTCTTGGCGTCAACGACTCTGCCTTGTCCGTCCGTGATGCGACCGTCGTCCATAAGTTGGAGAAGAACGGTGAGGACCTCCTTGGCTGCCTTCTCAACCTCATCAAAGAGCAAGATTGAGAATGGCTTGCGACGAAGTGCCTCAGTGAGTTGACCACCGGCGTCGTGACCGACGTATCCAGGCGGCGCACCAATCATGCGACTGAGCGCATGTCGCTCCTGATACTCAGACATATCGAAGCGAATCATGGCCTTGGCATCGTCGAACAGGAATTCTGCCAAAGCCTTGGTGAGAAGAGTCTTTCCGGTACCCGAAGGACCACAGAACAAGAAGCTAGGTGGCTGGTTTGGGTTGCTGAGACCGGAACGCTGAAGTCGAATGGCATTGGCGACAGATCCAACAGCTTCCTTCTGGCCAACGACGACCTTGCCGAGCACCTTTTCCATGTGGATGAGCTTCTCCTTCTCGGAAGTGCGTAGACGAGTGACAGGAATGCCAGTCCATCGTGACACAATCTCGTTGATGTTGTCTGCGGTGACAATATCGGTGACCATGGCACCGCCGGAATCAGTAGTAGCAGTGGCATTGAGGGCGGCATCTGCAGCAGCCTTGCGAGCCTCGAGTTCCTTGATGACACTCTCTTGTTCGGGAATGGCACCATACTTGAGATCGGCAGCCTTGGCGTGCTCAGAATTGTTCATTGCATCCTCAAGTCGCTTCTCGAGATCATCAAGCTTCAGCTTGGCCTGGTGGATTTCTTCGCTGCGCTTGATCTCGGCCTGGTACTTTTCGCGAAGGGGCTGAAGCTCCTCTTCGACGTTCTTGGCATCCTTGCGAGCCTGTGCAAGACGAGTCTGAGATGCCTCATCCTTTTCTTTCTCAAGGGCCGCGATCTCAATCATAAACTGTCTAAGTTTTCGCTCGAGAGAATCAATGATTTCAGGCTGAGATTCTCGAGCAACACGAACGGCGGCGGAAGCCTCATCGACAAGGTCGATAGCAGAATCAGGTAGTCGTCGAGATGTAAGGTAGCGAGCAGCCAGGTTAGCAGAAGCAACCAAAGCGCTGTCAAGAATGGTAACACGGTGATGTCGGTCGTATCGCTCCTTCAGACCTCGAAGAATGGACACCGTCTCGGGAATGGTAGGTTCCTTGACGATAACCTGCTGGAATCGACGTTCAAAAGCAGCATCCTTCTCGACGTACTTGCGATATTCGGCGAGAGTAGTGGCACCGATACAGTGTAGCTGGCCACGGGCAAGCATGGGCTTCAGAAGGTTGGCGGCATCCATACCGCCCTCACCAGACGAACCAGCGCCCATGAGAAGATGAATTTCATCGACGAACAAGATGATTACATCCTTGGATTCAGTGATCTCCTTCAGAACGCCCTTCATTCGTTCTTCGAACTCTCCTCGGTACTTGCTGCCAGCGACAAGTGCACCCACGTCAAGTGAGAGCAGCTTGCAAGACTTCAAATTGTCGGGCACATCTCGGTTGACAACTCGCTGGGCAAGTCCCTCGATGACGGTGGTTTTTCCGACACCGGGTTCACCAATGAGGACAGGGTTGTTCTTGGTTCGTCGGGACAAGATTCGAACAACTCTGCGGATCTCTTCTTCTCGACCGATGACGGGATCCATCTTTTTCTCCCTTGCCATTTCGGTCATGTCGATGGTGAACTTGGCCAGGTTCTCGTTTTCCTCCTCAGTATCAGCGGTCTTGCTGTCGACTCGCTTGGTTCCCCGGATAGCTTGCACGGCCTCTTGAATCAGCTTGGCCTTGGGAACGTTGGCTTCCTTCAGGGGTGCTTGAATGGTTGCTTCCTCAGAGAGGGCGGTAATAAGGTGGTCCACGCCAATGTAGGTATCCTTCTGCACCTTTTGCAGGTCCATGGCCTTTCTTAGCACATTGTGGAATTGGGGCGCCAGAGAGACATGCTCGGGTGGTGGATCTTGACTAGGAAGTCGAACGAGTGTTTTCTTGAGAGCTCGATCGAAGATCTGAGGGTCGCCGTGTGCTCGCTCAACCACTTGTCGGAATAGTGTGCTGGTGGGCGGAGGACCGTTCTGCTGGTCCTTGGAAGGGTCTGGGGGAGGGTCGAGCAAAGAGACGGCGAGATGAACTGGGACAAGCTGAGAATGACCGTATTGCTCAGCCAAGGCCATGGCATCTTCCACGGCCTTTTGGGCACGGTCTGTAAAGTCCATGCGACTATTCATGATGGCGGTGTTGAAGAGTTTGTACGATCAGAGTGATGAATGGAATCGAATATGTAAAGAAACGTGAATATGTACTCGTGCAGTTGTAAGCCCAATTAGTGGTGTGTAGGAAAAGGGCTGTCGTCAGGTAGATTAGGTAGTGATGTATTGCTTGCTGTAGTGGGGTATCTTGATTACTGCAGAAGAAGAAACAAGTTTGGCAGCTCGAGGATCAAGAGGTGAATTTATTCACAAATCAAGTGGATCTTGTACAAGAATCAGGAAATTCTCTAGAAGCCTCCAGCAGAGTACATTGTTCAACATGAAGTATCTCGATCTTGATGGTAGGTTGTGGCAAGATCAAGTAGGAACGAGACGAGCACTTGGAAGTTTCCAGCCTAACCGGCCAGCTTCTGGGAGCTTCCCGTTTCTTCTACGTCACAACAGTCGATTTCAGCGGTCATTAGTGGGGTCTACCGTTTCCTATCTTATCATCCGATTCTATAGCAAGAGATCCGCATGTGGCTTACTGTAATTGGCAGTCGAGACTGTTAGTGCAGAAGAGTTACTGCTGTTTTGCCAACTTCTGATGCTTTGAACAAAAGTGCCAAAAGAGGAAGACGGAATATTGCACGGCATTTTGTGTCAATATCAATACGAGTCGCTAATCTTTTGATCTCATGTTTAACGATTGAATGCAACACAACGTTGGTACCTGGTGGCTGATCTTCGAGGTCAATTCTTGGCTTTGAGTTCACGTGACCCCGCGATCGCCCGTGATTGAGCCGATGATACTGGGGATTTTTTCCAGGTAGACCCATTATCAAGTCCATTTCAACCTCACAGCGGGCGACCATGAACACGGCACCGACATCTCGACTGGGCCAATTGCCCAGTTACGTACGGATATGGGTGCGACACGGCCACTTTGGCAAGAAGAAGAAGGGCCTGGGCTTCCCTACACCTGAGGGCCATGGCGAGGACATCTGGGTATTCGGACACAGAAGGACAGATCAGATTATTTACAGCTTTAACAAGACGCTCGATGTGAGTTTAGTTCTTTGTGAAGATATGTGAACGAGTCAATGGACTGACATGTTGTCTATAGGGCTTCCATGATCTCAAGCAGCTCCCATTCAATGGCAAGAAGACGAAGCCTGCCAAGCTCCGCAAAGACTACTGGTCACCCTTTGCCCACATTGCCTTTCCCGCCGGTCAAGGCTCTATCGGCCGTTCCGTCTTTCAAAAACTGCGCGAGTTGAAGCACCTCCACGAGGTGGCCTGGGATAACGAATTCCGATACAAGCGCCCCGAGGAGTTTACCACCGCCGACCACAAGCGAATCGAAGAGGAGGAGAAGAAGGGCAACAAGAACTATCGACCCATCCGCACAAAAGAAGAGCGCGGCATCGCTCTTAACGCCCAAAAGCCAAATTCGATTGCCGATATAGCTACAGTCTTGAGCGGTGCTGGCCGTGGCAACAAGATTGTTCTGTCTGAAGATGCCGAGGACGCCGAGAAGAAACTCGTCGGTGTGACGGTGAGCTGGGCGAATGATCTGGATAAGGAGTACGCCCAAGAATGGACGAATAACGTCACACACGGACTATTCGAGAAGCCAACCTACGTCTCTAAGCCTTTAGAGCCAGTGGCCGAGGAGACCCCTCAAGAGCAAGAAAAGGCCTAGACTATCGACAGAATAATTCGGGACTGAGAAGGAGAGCAGATTAAAGATCGCATCTCCAAGGACGCCGAGGTATCATCTACAAAGTCAGCATAGGTGTTTCCCCGTTCAAATGTATAAAAACATGTATTTTGGGCTTCATCAATACGGGACTGCCGTTGGAGAATTGATGTCAGCAAGCGGTTGAAATCCGACAGGACATTATTCACGACAGAGTTGGCAAAATCTTGTAGATGTAGATGTTTGTATATATTCATCAAGTGGCATGTTGCCAAAGTCGTTGTACGATAATAGATGTACTATCAACGAAATCACGCTCATAAATCGTTCAAAGCCCCAATTCGTTACCGGGTGTAAAATATCCAATCTGACCATGGGGCAAAAGTGCAAAACAATCCCAAACCCGAAAAGAAAACCAACATGTGAATAGCAGAACGAGCACACAACTAATTTCACTTAGATTTGCAGCGCAAACTGCTTCAGGTACTCGTAATCGGCAATGTTGTCCTCGACGGTCTTGCGGATCACTTTCTGCGCCTCGGGACCAAACTTGGTAGTCCATTCCTTGTCTTCGCCCTCGACCGTCAACGTCTTCTTTAGTTAGCAATGTCAGCCTTTTTTCACCCAGCCACAGGAAGTGCGAACAAACACGGGGTGTCGTTGCAGGCAAGCAGGTGGAGGGAGACAGGGGGTAGGGCGATTGTAAGAAACCGTTAACATACCTGGTGATGAGTGCGAGGTCTGAGAGCCGAGCTCTTGATAGCGTCGTTGTGCCAGCCGTTCCATTTTTCAAAGGCAGCTGTGGCGTAAGAACAGTCTTCTTCGTTCCACTCTAGCATCTCGGGCTTGAAATCAATGCCAGTCTTCTCACAGTAAAGACGGACGGTCTTCTCGGGGTTATCGAGAAGGTCATCGGCGTCAA
Source organism: Fusarium praegraminearum (assembly GCA_002093855.1). Lineage (NCBI taxonomy): Eukaryota > Fungi > Ascomycota > Sordariomycetes > Hypocreales > Nectriaceae > Fusarium > Fusarium praegraminearum. Next base: position 155,835 of record LXHY01000128.1, on the reverse strand, counting down.
TGACGACAAGGTTTTCCTTGTCGACAATGTTCTCTTTGATCAGGAAATCAAAGAATCGCACGAGCTCCTTGTAGCCTGCCTCGTTTGGCATGAACTCATAGAAACCTGTGACTTCATCCAGAGGTGGCACTGTGCATCGGTAGTATGAAGGGATAGCTCGGCGAGGGTGGCGGATGAGGAAAGTGAATTGGAATTGCTTCAGGACCTCTAGTGGCAACACGGTGGGGTTACCAGGCTCTTCCTCGCCCAGAGACGGTGCAACCTTGGTGGGCTTGCTGTCTGGGGCCATGAGGTAGTAAGCCATGTCCTTGATGAAGATTCGCTTGCCCTGAGAATTTGTAAGTATGATATGTCAATTTTTGAGTCTCTCATGACTTGTTCAAGCAGTCGAGGTGACATTGCTGGCGCGATAGAGGTATGATATGGTGCATCGGCTGCATGATCACAATCACAATGTGATAGCTCGACACATGCTGCCGAAGAAAACTTGGCTGTAGCACATGCTTCTTCTCTGGTGCGTTGTTCCCCCGATTGTAGACGTGGGGGTTGTGGCGGGGAGTTCGGGGAGTTGAAATAATTGCATGAACATGAAGGAGGGGGAGATTGACTAACATCTTTGCCCGCATCCATGACCTCGTTAAGGACGTCCTTATAAGTCTTGTGAGAGAAACCACTCTGTTCACGAGTGGCTGTGTCATTTCTGAAACGATCACTGAGAATTTCAGGACCGTAGTAAAAGGCATCTCCGAAAGGCTCGTGGACGCTCTCTAGGATATCGCGGCGGGCCATGAAGACCTAGCAGATTGTCAGTTATGCGATCAGTGGGCTCAATCATGCCCCAAATCCATTGCGACGAGGTAGCATAATATGGGCATCTCCAGGACTCAACATACTCGCTCGAAAGCCGTAGAGCATGCACGGGGGTGCGTGGCAGTAAAGATGGGGCGGGACGCCATTTTGGATGGAAAAACCAGGAAGAAAAGGGAGATATAGCAGATAGGTGTTGTTGCCTCAACATCAAGCTGGAGTAGTAGCAAGAGGGATGAGAAGGAGAGGAAATCTCTGTGGTTTCGAAGCAGCAGCCCAAGCAGTTAAAAGGTATTCGACTCGCCCACTGTACACTCAGAGTTTGCTGGAGAGCTTCCGGACCATCGCCCGATTTTTAACGTTGAAGCGATGGTCCGTAGGCTAGCAGCTAACTTGGTTAGAGCTTCCCACCCTGATCCCAGACGTGTGGCCCAACGCTGACCTTTAAGTGGTCTCGGGGGGGTGTCGTGCATGCCGTGTGTACGTCATGATAATTGGTAGTGGTCTCCGCTGCAGCAACTAGGACGAGATGTGCCTCCAAGGTAGCGAATTTTCTCGCCTCTTATTGATGCTTTTTGCGTCCATCCCACAATCCCATAATCCCTCAAGACCCTTTCGGACCATCGGCGTCTCATCCCTGCCCTTTGTCGAGTCTGCGAAGCATGCCGAAGGGTGAAAGTGTCCGGACGACCCCACGCGTCCTGGTCCAGTCCGATCCAAGCCAATCCTATCGGCCCTAAGAGCGCAAGTCTTTATCCGTTGCTGTGAATTATGTCCTGCAAGTTCCCGAATGGGGTTCCCTACCGTAAACCCAGCATTGACAAAAGGTTCGTTCCCCTCAGATTAGTGGGGGATTGAGTCGTATCTCTGTGGAGGCAGAACTTGGCAGAGGGTACTCAAGCATGGCATGGCCCTGTTGAAGACGTAAGTGTGAGGTGAGGTGCAGACGTTGATAAGCGGCTGTTATTCCGGTTTGATAAAATATGTTCTTGTTGAGTGTGGGATGGCCAATCGTGTCTTGCGTGAGTAGAGCCAGAAAAACATGATCTTCATTCTAGGTGCCTGTGACTCCTTAAAATAGAAGCTTTAAGTACTAAGGTACAGTGCTGAAGGGACCTGCCAGGGCGGCATTAGACATGTGGCCAACCAGGTGGGACTGATCCATGATGACTGACAGAAATACCTCCGCATTGTGTATGCTGGAGGTAGTGGCGAAGGCCAGCTCATAATATTGTCATGCCACCCTGGAGTTTTAATCTGTCATGACCCACCTACTCACCCCGCCAGAAAACGGGGAGTTTCTGCGTGTTCACAGAGCACTGTCTTGGTTCCGTCGGGGAGTTCATTCTCACTTCCATTCATGCCATGATGATCTTTCGTCGTGTACCTAGGCCGCGAGACAATCAACCGTTGGGGGGTGGATACGAAAATCGTAAAACATGCACGAGTAGTCACTTCCTTTCTTGCGATATTGTATATTGGATTGATTCATACGTATCTCTCCCAGCTACCAAGCCACCTCCAACTCTCAGCCACGCGACTGATCTTTTCCAATGCACCATTGACACGCCCTTCGGGATCGTCGTACTTGTGCCCTTCAAATTCAACAAAGAATATATATTGGAAAGGCTGGACAAGGCTTGGCCGACTGTTTATGCTGGTCAAGTTGAGGTCAAAGGCCCGAAAACAGCTCAAGGCGTCAGCCAATGCTCCAGGCGATGTGTGAGGTACTGTGAAGGACACAAGCGACTTGCTCCCTTTCTGGGCTACTGCTTGTTTGGTCTTCTCTAGATCTTTCGGGCCCGCAGCGTTAGTTCCGATTACCAGGAATCGGGTGACATTATCCTCCCTGTCCTCAATTGATTTGCCCAGGAAATCAAGACCGTGGAGTTCACCGGCAAGCTCACTGGAAATCGCAGCCCAGGTACCCGTGGTATCCTTGCTTACAATTTCGGCTGCCTTACTGGTCGAGCTGACCTCGAAGATCTCAACGCCCTTGAGGTAGGTGGAAATGAAAGCTGTACATTGACCAAACGCTTGGGGGTGAGAGTACAGCCTTTGAATATGCTTCACGCTGGACAAGGGTTTCGACCTCGGTCTGGAAGGCGACGGATCCGTCGCTGTGGGTGTGCAAGTGCCGGACCCTTCAGTAGCCTCTTCCACAACAGGTGCGGTACTCTTGTGGCCAACAAGGCAATGGTGAACATCCACGTATGTTTCGCCGTCGACAGTGATGTCCGGATAACGATTGGCCCTGTCGGCCAAGTTGTCCAGGGTGAAAACTACTGAACCATTGGTTGAGTTTTCAAAAGGCACAACACCAGCTTGCACCTGGCCATTTTGAACTTGGTCAAATACGTCTATGTCACACCATTAGAATGAGTATACCATTCAGCCAATGTCGGTCGCTCACTCACCATCTATAGTGACAGCAGGCCGAAATTCCCAGGAACCCTCAGAAAAGGCCTGGCGAACAGCCTACAAAGCCAGGTCAGTCCATACGTGTATCGGCTAACTCGCCACAGGGGGGGCAAAATATTTGATCTCACCTGATGGGTGTAGGAAGCGACTGGGCCAAGGAAGCTGACAAGGGGTTTGTGTTGGCTGGCCATGATAGTCTAAGTTGTGGTCGGTGTCGCCGAATTGGTTGGGACTATTGAAGCAGATTGGGTTGAGATAGGTAATAGATATCGGTGCCTTTCCGACGATGCCTTTGCCGTTTTTCTCTGGTATTTTCTGCATGCGTTGGTTGATCAGATACTTTGAGGCCTGCTGTTCGGTTGGGTATGGCTATTGAATGAGGTTGATCTCGTGGGTGTGATATACTTTGCTTGGGACGAGACCAATTGGCGCTATCGATAACGGTTCCACGATGCTGATATTTGCCTTTCACGAATAGAACGCCCTGGAATTCAACTTGTGATCGAATTGGGTTCAACTACCAAAACGTTGGCGATGTCGTGATTGTAATGAGTGATGCGTTCCTGAGTGATGAAAAGTTCCCATTTGGTATTCTGCTAATATCTTCAGACATAAAAACTGTGAGAAGTAGATAGCGAGATACTTGACTCACTCATGCGGGGTCCCTTGGTTACTGCGATGTCGGTTTGGGGGCCGAGATCGCTACTCCGTCCACTGTTGATCCATGCATCATGATGAGCCCAGCGGATGCGCCGCAGTCATGATACGGTACTCACACTGACAAGTCCATCTCAATGAAAGACGTTAAATATTCGCAGACACAGAGGTAGTTCGACATGCACTTTTCTGTTCCCAACACGCGGCGTTTCCAGCATGTAAATGTTTGGCTTCTTATTCTCCTTGTTGCTTAAAATAGTACAGGGTATATTATAGAAGCAAATAACTGAAATCGACAGATTTTAAATATCCAGATACCATTAATCGTCAGACTTAACATATATTGATGTCTTTCACTTGGAATTTTTAATATTTTAATGCGGACATATTGCAACTACAGCAGGCAGAGGCGGGCAACAGGGCTTAGAATTCAACCTTGGACTAGAAAACTCACCATGTTAGTGGCATAGTATGACGATGACAAACTTGTCTTTCTAATTTTACTACCAAGTAGCAAAAACAGGTCGTAATCTCTCACAATGGCTCACCCTTTCGTTGCCAGCTCCCACCTTCTCCATCGTTCATTTGCTCATAAGCCAGAAAATGTGGTTTCTGCTTCAGGCGTCTCCCTGTTCCTCGAATCTGGCCGTGAAGTCCTCGATGCATCCGCTGGGCCAGCTGTATCATGCCTTGGATTTGGTCGCCCTGAGATTGCGCAAGTGGTGACGAACCAGATCAACCAGCTTGCCTATCTCTACTCTGGCGCGCGATTCACCTGCGATGCAACAGAAGACCTCGCATCGATGCTTTTGCAAGGAGAACCAGGTGGCTTGTCCAAGGCCATCTTCGTTAATTCTGGAAGCGAAGCTACAGATGCTGGCATCAAGCTGGCGACACAATACTGGTGCGAACGTGGAATGCCCGGGAAGTGCCATGTCATCAGTAGAAAACAGAGTTATCATGGCAACACAATCGGAGCGCTATGCATATCTGGCCATGACTCCCGCCGGGCTATGTATCGTCCCTGGTTATCGCAAAACGTCAGTTTTGTCGATCCCTGCTTCCCCTACCGACTCAAAGGAGGTGATTCCGATGAAGCCTACGTCAGGCGACTGGCAGATCAATTAGAGGCAGAGATCCTTCGTGTCGGACCCGAAAAGGTCTCTGCTTTTGTAGCCGAGACCGTCAGCGGGACTACCCTGGGCTGTGTCCCTGCTGTGACCGGATATTGGAAAGCCATTCGAAAAGTTTGTGATGATTATGATGTTCTTTTGATCTTGGACGAAGTAAGCCACTGAACTTATGCTTAGAAACTCTGGCGTTACCGGCTGACCTGATGAAGATCATGTGCGGTATGGGAAAGACAGGTACGATGCATGCCTGGGAACAAGAAGGTATTTCTGGACCCGACATCCAGATGATAGGTAAAGCTCTGGGCGGAGGCTTCATCCCCTTATCCGGGGTTTTGCTCCGCAGAAAGATATTTGATGCTATCGCTGAAGGGTCAGGAGGTTTGGCCCACGGTCACACATTCCAGGTATGGTTGAAATACACTGACGCCGGGAAACCCAGAATTAACAATTGTAAATCAATAGGCTCATCCAGTCGCTTGCGCTGCGGCTCTCGAGGTTCAACGGATCATAAGAGATGAGCGTATACTGACAAATGTCCAGAAAATGGGTACAGTGCTGGAGCGTTTGCTCAGAGACCACATTGGACCGTTGGAGTCTGTCGGTGACATTCGCGGACGAGGTCTATTCTGGGCTGTTGAGTTCGTCCAGGATCGTCAGACAAAGACACCATTTCCAGCTAGCATGAGGCTCTGTCACAAAATCGTGGACAAGTCGCTAGATCTTGGATTGAATATACTAGGGAACCTGGGTCAAACAGGGGAAGTGCATGTCGACCATATCATATTGTCTCCGCCTTATGTGGTAACTGAGTCTGAGTTGGAACGGATGGTTGGTATTCTCCGGACAGCTGTCCAGGCTGTGGTGTCTGAGGTAGGGAGAAGTCAACAGGGTAATGTAAACGGAACCCAGACAAAGATGTCATCGGAATGATGGACTACGGAAATGCCTTCAAGCACATAAACCTAGTTGCCTTCTGATATAATATCCACATAGTACTCACAATGGCACATACTGCTGCGCACCTATGGTATTATTGATAGGCTCATGTCTCTATTGTTCGTGAGTGTTCTATAGTCATATAGGATCAGCATAACTAGAGAAATAAATATAGAAAATTAAAATTACTTGTTCAACCCATGCACGCACTTACAAGACGTCAATATGATCGGCTCAGGGATTGTTTTCACCACTTAGAAACTCTACGGTATACTGACCTTTGAGTATATTCAAGGCCTATACGACCGATTGTAAGAGTCTAATCCTGACATATTGTTTTCTAGAAATGGTAAGTGTATTTTAAGTTGAGTTATCCATATATTGAAGGCTTCTTGTAAAGAGCTTCCAGCTTGATGTCCGGACTCATGGTACAGGGTCTATGAGATAACCGAGATGTAGATCATCTGGGAACTTCGTTGCACGATCGAGTGGTGGGTGTCACTGGGCTTGAAGTTGTCTATGAACTGCGGACAAGCATCATGTGCTAGATGCTGATGTACCTCGTGAAGTAGGCTTTGGGCATGGCGCGCTATGTTATTGTGACGAAGCATCTCGATCAACAGGTCCCAAGTTCACAACCTCGGCCTCAGCCCTGAGCCTCACTTCCGATGATGGGATCGATCGATCTGAATAGTATGATGAGTTTTACTTTGGTCTTGCGGAAAAACTCAATGCAAACTTGTCATGTTAATGCTCAACTCTAAAGAGACTTGATCTCGTCGTTGGCGTTCAGCTGGGACTCACCGCATAACAATCAAACCGCAGGCTTCACTGCACGAGCAATGAATCTACTACTAAGTTATCTAGTAACTGGCCTAAATTGTGTGAACCCGTTTCGATAATCTTGAACACAGACACATACCTAATGTGACCCAAAGGTCTCTCCGACTACCCATATGCTCGTCGTCACGAGTAAGTATGATCCGCTACTCAGATACTTGATGAAGTTGACTGAATCGGCTGAATCATCCACTTGAAGCTAGTAATACCTGCGGAATTATGATGGGGCAATTTGATACAAGGAATATATATTGAACGTCAAGTTTCGCTTCCAACATGGCGTCGCCGATACCATGTTTGACATTAACCAGCCTGGAAAATGCGCTATGATACAGTCGGTCAGGGAGCGATTACGAGGGGCACTCGTCAATAAACGCTCTAAGACCAGCACGGTCACTTATCATGACAGGATGCCATATGAAAGTTCCGATATCAAGCAAGTTGTCGATACATAGTGGTAATGGTCAAAGCGAGCAACACATCCTTTAGCACTTGCTTTAGTAGTTAGCTTGCGCATTAGCATGAGAAATCAAGATCGATCGGATGAAGCAGTCGGTGAGTGATCAATGCCAATACATCAGGCGTCTTCTAGAAGCTATTTCTAGCCGCATTTCATTCATGATTTGCTTCTGGTCTGTGGGACTAGCAAAATGATTGAGCCCACTCTTCAGCAATGGCCCAATATCACAACACGTATAGAGCAATGCAAGTTTTAGGCAGGTGATTGTTTTACGGCCGTCCACTTCCCGATCGGTAGCGCAAGGTTTTGGGACGAAACAAGCAGATGCAGATGACGAGGCGAGTGACGACGAGCGAGCCTCATTAACCGGCAATCTGGTGTCGTGGGGATGGGCGGCCTCGGCAAACGAAACAGAGACTTTATCCAGACGCTTGAGGCATTGAATTTGGCAGTGATTAATAATTTCAGGAGGTTTCAAGTTGGATGAATGATTGGTATGGAGAGAAGAATAGGAGATCAAAGGAACAACAGCTCGGCATCGGCATGATCATAGATTCATACATGTGAAGATCATAGCTGTTGAGATATAGCTACCCTGGATGATAGACAGGATGTTGACTTGTTTTTGTCATGGACGGGCGGTACGGAATGAAAAGAAAAACGCATCCGAAATTAGAATTCTTTCTTTCTTATGTGGACAAAGGTGAAAGACAGCTAGACAGCTGAGAGGGAGGTGAAAGAGCTGAGCTATAAACGCACGGTTCCATTAGTTAGTAGATTAATAGTTGGTATGTATTTATTACTATGTAGAAGAATAGTTAGGAAGTATTCAGCCACTAGTCTAGTGAATTCAACATTCCTATCTTGTGTTGTTGCAGAATGTCTTGGGAACACGTTGTCTATTAACTAATGTCGTGTCAGACAAGTCAGAGCACACATGATTAGCTCTATCATGTTGGCATGTCTTGAGTTGAGAAATAAATGCCTTAATGCGCTCTTTTAACTCGAACAGCGTCATCCTCCAAAAGTGGCACCCCCCGGTCGAAACACGGTCTGTTTCATCAGGGATCAGGCTTTGACCTATCATTCGAAATTGTAGCCGCCCGCCCAGATCCCAGCATCCAGGGTCTAGGCTCACTTGTTTCATGGCCTGACACGACAGTACATACACAATTCAGTGCCAGTCGACCAGTCAGTCACACTGAAGAAAGAGAGAGAGATAAATGCTTCAGGGCATGTTGTGCATCTAAATATGACAATCGAATGTCACTGTCCGTCCCGTCTTTGTGTTGCCTATTTTTGACTTATCGACCATCTGCCCATCTTTGGACAAAGAGTAAGCAAATGTTTAGTCTCTTGACGAGCGGGGACGGTTCTGAAACTTGCATATCAGCAAAAAAGCCCATAAAGTACTTATTAAACATGATTCTTCTTCTTCTATGCGGCTCTGCCCTTGCTTCTTGGCCACCCATCAACGTGGCACATGGAACACCCCTTTCTTAGGTATCGTACCTTCATATGTAGGCTTCTGGGCTTTTAATTAATATTGGTCTTCTTCATCAGCCCACCGTGATCAGATCGCTTCCAACTGACCCCTAACAAACAAGCGTGGCATTCGCTTTCCTTGCTGAATTGGGTCTGGGGATCGATTCGTGTTATTCGTAGTGGAGTTGCTATCTGACCATTGATTGATCGGTTGTTCCCTGTAGCATGATGGCTTTGACAGGGCCGGGGGCGATGGGCCACCTCCATTAGCTGGGTCTCCAGCTCCAGGACCGAGCTCCTCTTCTCTCTCCTGGGCTTTTCCTCGCTGTAGTGACTGATCATCACCACCAATCGATGGGAAAGGGAAAGTCGGCCAACCTGAATCAGGCTAATAGCCCACTTCACCGTCCATCTAGAAGAATACCAAGGTATCTGCACGCTTAACCGATACTTGTCTACTGCTTCTGCAAGCCACCTACCAACTCGCGCTAGCCAAGTACCCGCTGTCTTGGTGGTACCTACTAACCTTCGCCGTAACCACCGCCAGTCCCCTGTTCTAGCTCTCCAGCCAAACCGTCCCATTCCCCTCCAAGCCAATACTTTGTATTCCATTGTCCGCCCAGGCATCGTCACTTTCTCTTCCCTCCTTCAATCCTCAACCTCACCTCGCCTTACCACTTTGGCTCGCCCTCGTCCAGCTCTGCCTGCACCTGGCCTCTGTATACGTTTCTTCACTTCACTTCACTCTCATTCCTGTGAAGTGCTCCGCGTTGATCGCAACTTTTGCTTTTTTTTTCACTTGGCTTCTGCGCGTGCGTCACTAATAATCCCGAACCCTCGTTTGCTCACCCGCCGTTTTCCACACATTCCAATCAGCGAGCCACCATCGATCGACTCGACTCGACCCGAATCGACTCGACTCAGCTGGGACTGGGTTATCCCACTTCGACTTGCTGTCTCGGGCATCGCCTGTTGGCGATAAAAGCACCTTCGCTAAACTTCACCACTTACAAATACCATTGATTGCTCCTCACAGACGATCTTACGGTTGTCCGCCTTTTCGCCATGGCCATGCTAGCTTCAAAAGCGGCTTTCCCCGCAGGCATGGGCTCCTCCTCCCACACTCCTGTCGCATCTCAGCCTGCGATGCCTCTGCCCCGAAGAACTCCCATGATGCCCTCTTCGGGTGCTTATGGTAGCCCAACAGAATCCGAATTCACCGAACACGACCCCGCCGAATCTGTCAAAAACTGGGACGAGGATCAAGTGTGCGAGTACCTGCGAACCGTCAAATGCGGCGAATACGAAAAGATCTTTCGAAAGAACCATATCAATGGCGAGAACCTTTTGGAGATGGACAAGGACGTGCTAAAAGAAATGGGTGTCGAAAAGGTCGGCGACCGCGTCCGCCTTTTTCTCAGCATTAAGAAGCTGAGAACCAGAGCGTACGCCAACGAGAAGAAGCGGAATCGGGTAGGTTATACCGTAATCGCCACATATCCTAACCTCGAAAACTGACGATTCTTTTCTAGGATTCCTTCGGCGGACTCGATATTCAAATCACAGCACCCAACGACTCGCCACGATTGCACTCGTCGAGAGGCGTTCCTGCATCATCTAGCAAGCGTTATTCAAGACAACTAGACTTGTATGGTGCTCTAGACAATGGCAAGACATCTTCGAGGCCCAATTCCCCTTTGCCCGGCACCGATGTTCGAAATCTGCGGGCTCGAGGGAAAACATATGCCTCCATCCCTGTTAATGCTCAAGGGCAAAGGATTGTAACTACAAACCCGGATCTTCCGGCAAACCGTCTGGTAACAACCCATACCAGGAATAACTCCAGTATGGACGGTTCACTGATGGCTGCCTTACCACAGGGTCAAGAAGTTATCCGCGTTATATCGACTGGCGGCGTTACGAAGGTCGTCAAGATTTCCGGATGCAACACTTGCGAGGAGGTCATGCGGGTGACTCTCCGCAAATTCGCTCTGCGTGAGGACCATGAAAGGAATTACTGCTTTTGGGTCCTGGCTGGCATCGACCCAGATCCAGGTCAATGCCGACGCCTAGGTGACACGGAGCTCTGGCGCATCATCAAAGACCAACGACGACCAGAACGAAACCGATTGATATTGCGGAGAGTTCCCGCAGGCGAGCCAGGCGAGGCGGAATTGCACCGCGCCGCGGCCATTGCCATGGAAGAGGAACAGCAAAAGCATGCTCGAGCGCTCGAGACAGTGGACAAGCGAAGTCAACTCAAGGTTCAGAAAATGCTTGGGGAAAAGTGGAACGACCAGCTTCAGTCCCCGTTGTCGCCAATCTCGTATCAGGATCGCGAGCGAAACCTGCACAACGCAGCCAAGGACCTCGAGCGTCCTGCCTCGGAAATAGAATCAAGGGCGCCAGCCCGGCGTGTAGGATCGCTTCGACCATTTGGAGGCCTTCGACCCCCCAGCGAGTTGATTGCATCCGATCTTACATCCTACTTCCCCGACCATACCAGAGAGGATATCGATCGAACAGCCCGGCTTTCTATGCGACGGTCAACCCGCATGAGCAAGGTCAACAGCCGGCTCAGCGTGGCTAGTAACCTCAGTTTTGCTTCCAGCATCCAAGATGCACCTCCCATCCCCACTATTGCCGACTCCTGGCTCAATGCTAACACCCAACTGGCCAAGGTGAGGTCGCGAGACTCACATATTCGGGTTCCTCAAGCCGCGTACAATCGCGACTCGGTCACCTCGTCAGTCCTCGATACACTCCAAGAAGAATCGTCACTTGAGCCTGACCGCAAGTCTTATGTCTCATTCACCGAGAGCGGCTCCGATTCAGCCCCTGTTAGTGTCACCGACCCCGAGGGCAACACCACAGCTACAAGCTACTACGATGGCGACACTTCAACAGGCTCGGGATCATTCCAGGAAATTCGCCAAGCTTTGACCAACGATGGTGACGACGTGGACGAGGAGCTACACAGTTTCTTGGCCGGAGAGTCATGGGGCGACGACAAATGGATGAAGGGTGCGCTCATCGGCCAGGGATCATTCGGCTGCGTTTACCTGGCTCTGCACGCCGTTACGGGCGAGCTCCTTGCCGTGAAGCAGGTTGAGACACCTGCGCCTGGAGCCAACAGCCAAGGCGACAATCGTAAGAAGGGCATGATTGATGCACTCAAGCGAGAAATAAGTCTTCTTCGCGATCTTCGTCACCCTAACATCGTGCAGTATCTTGGCTGCAGTTCGACAGCTGATTATCTTAACATTTTCCTCGAGTATGTGCCTGGTGGCTCAGTCCAGACGATGCTCAACTCGTACGGCGCTCTCCCCGAACCACTAGTGCGCAGTTTTGTGCGGCAGATTCTGACGGGTCTCTCGTACTTGCACAACCAAGACATCATTCACCGTGATATCAAGGGTGCCAATATTTTGGTTGACAACAAGGGAACTATTAAAATTTCCGATTTCGGTATCTCCAAGAAGCTGGAGGCCACCAACATTTTGAATGGCGCCAACAACAGCAAGCACCGTCCTTCACTGCAAGGATCCGTTTTCTGGATGGCTCCCGAAGTAGTGAAGCAGACATCGTATACTCGCAAAGCGGATATTTGGTCGCTCGGATGTTTGGTGGTGGAAATGATGACTGGCAGTCACCCGTTCCCCGATTGCAGTCAGTTGCAGGCTATCTTCAAGATTGGGGGCGGAAAAGCGGCCCCTACAATCCCTGAGCATGCAAGTGAGGCAGCCAAAGAATTCCTCGCGCAAACGTTTGAAATCGACCACAACCTACGTCCTAGCGCAGACCAACTGATACTCAGCCCCTTCTTGATCCCTATCACGTAGTTGGGACTCGGACAAGATTATCAGCCTTGCATGGGTGGGGACGGGAGGGAGGGAGGGTTACGAATAGGTTGAAAGAAGCAGAATGCATAAAAGATTATGCTACGCCTAATGATTTGATTTGCGATACCACATTCGCTCGTTATGTTTAATTCGCCATTACTAGAGGATTGTAATAGGGAACTTCAAGATTTGACAGCATTTTCCTGTTAGATCAGGGACAAGGAGTTTGGTAGAAGAGATGAGCCTAAGTAGGTAATATGAACCAAGACAGACAGACAAATACAGAGTCGAGATCAACAAATTCTCAAATCAGAATCAGGGATTGTGCCAAAGTTCCATTTCCAGGATGTGATTCCTTTCCTCTTTTTACATTTTCTTTGTTTGCATATGCTGTATTTGGCAGTGAGTAGTTCGTTTCTGGTATGGGTTGTTAATAAGAGGCGGAGCAAGGCTTAAGCGCCTTGCTGCCTATTCACAACACACATCGGACTCGCACTTGGTCTAGTGAGTCAAAGTCCCATTGTCAGGCCGCCAACAAAGACGCCGAGTCGATATATCTATTTGGCGAACGGGCCATTCATGATGCGAGCCATGGATAACAAGACTTCACGCTATCATCACTCAAGCTCACGTTGATTTTATGAGTCAACGCCGAAGAGCCTATCACTCTATTATCAGTTGGTCAACCTATCACGATAACTTGCAGTTTTATATAAAAGACTTGCCAAACCACAAGACACCGCAGCAATCATGAGCTCACAGGGAGACAGCCAGCGGTCGCAGGACAGCACCATGACTCTAATGCAGGAGAACGTCTCCGAGGTTCTCTACTTTGCCTACGGCTCCAACCTCTCGACTGAACAGATGCGACAGCGCTGCCCACACTCTACTCCCGTCGGCCTGGCATATCTCAAGGGCTGGAAATGGATCATCAATGCTCGTGGATACGCAAACGTGGTGCAACTCCCCGTAGACTCGGATGACGACACACCCGACGCTGAAGCCAACAAACAACTCACCGTAAAGGGCAAAGAGAAGGCTGCAAGCCTGGAGGACGACGAAGTGGATGGGGTGTACGGTCTACTTTACCTCGTTCCGTCTGCGGACGAAGAGAGGTTGGATGGATATGAGGGCGTGCCATGGGCCTACAAGAAATTCCAGGTGGATGTGAAGTGGGCGAGTGCAACTGGAGACGATGACAACACGTTAAGAGCATTGATTTACGTCGATGATATGAGGATGGATGAGGATGTGCCAAAGGACGAGTATATTGACAGGATGGAGGATGGTATCGAGGATGCGGTTGAGAACTGGGGCTTGGATGAAGACTATGCGGACAGAGTCATGAGGAGGTTCTGGGAGTGATTCGTTTCCTATTGTCTTTTCCTTGTTGGAGGATATATATTGCTCAGGCTTGTTATGTCTTTGATTGAAGTTTGGCGGTTTGATTATCTACCTTGGTAGTTGAGTGCTTTTACGCTGGTATCAGGACAGCATATATGAATGGTTTATTTAGTTAGCGAACGGATGGATTATCGAGTTACTGGTTATTTCGTTACATAGCACTTGTTGAAATTGAAGTTGAAATTGAAGCTGAAGTTGAGTCTTCCTTTGAGCTATTGCAGCAAGGCGATTACAGTGCATCGACCGCTAAATGGTTAGGCTTGGTCCCTGGACTAGATGGACCGAGGTCTCGGACCTCCGAGCCAGACCATTCAGACCATGTCCTAACAACCTGCCTCACAATATTACTACCATTCATTGATTTTACTTGTATACTATTTAGCAATCTTTGACTTATTCATTATAAAAGTTAAAGTTGTTCAAACCAAGTCGGATATTATGGCATCTCGTATATTCTTATCACGACATCTCATCCGCTCAGCCAGAATCTCATCACTGTCAACCCTCCCACATCAAACCCGTCTCATGACAACCTCACCTCCAAGCTTTCCTGCATTATTCGCTCGAGGCGGGACATCAAATGGCCTAGTTATCAATAGAAAGGATCTTCCCCCCGAGTCCCAATGGAGTCAAGTTCTCCCTTCAGCAATGGGCTCGCCTGACCTGTACGTGCGTCAACTCGATGGTATGGGCTCTGGTATATCGTCAACATCAAAGATTGTCATTCTCGGGCCGCCTTCTCGCGACAATGTTGACGTGGACTTTACTTTTGTGCAAGTCGGAATACAAGACGGAGGTCTTGATATGGCTGGAAATTGTGGGAACATGTCTTCCTTGGTTGGTCCTGTAGCCTGGGATAGTGGTTTGGTATCGTCAAAGAGTGTTGAGACGGACCAAGATGGATCGCAATGGGCTACGGTGAGGTTTCTCAATACCAACACCAACAAAGTAATGTCGTCAAAGTTCCGCGTCGAGGGCTCGCCCTTGCGATATACGCACAAAGGAGACTATGCCATGGATGGTGTCCCAGGCACAGGCTCAAAGGTTGTCATGAGCTTCCTCGATCCCGCTGGCGCAAAGACCGGGAAGGCTCTCCCTACAGGAAATACAGTGGATACCCTCAAGTTAAGTGATGGGACTACAGTTGAAGCATCTCTTGTCGATGTTGGAAATCCAGGCGTCTTTATTAGTACTGAAAGCCTGGGACTGGCTGACCATCTCTCCCTCACACCAGCTCTCGTGGAATCAAATTCTCAACTTAAAGACAGACTGGAAGAGATACGCCAGGCAGGTGCTACTCTGATGGGTCTTGATCCAAAAGTCAAGAGCGTCCCCAAGATTGTTCTGTTGTTTCCTTCGAGCGGCTCATCAGAGGTTGATATTCGATGTCTCGCCTTGTCGATGGGCCAGGCACACAAGGCCGTGCCATTGACCCTCGCGCTTTGTCTTGGGGCAGCTTCTCAGCTGAAAGGCACGATTGCATCTGATCTCATAGGTGGAAAGTCGAAGAATACTGTTACTATCGGGCATCCTAGTGGAAAGGTCGATATTGGAACTGTGATTCGTGATGACAGGATTGAGTCTGCACAGCTGTTGAGGACCGCGAGGGTACTAATGAAGGGCGATGTCTATTATTGATGTGTTCTTCCTTGTAGTCTCAATCATTTACTGGCATTTACTTACAATTGTGTTGTTTTCTTTGCAGCGTGTGAGCATCCATCATCTATTCGTGGTTGATAGCAAGTAGTCAAATCCCAACCATTAAGTATCTATATAATGACTTTTAACAAACAACAGTGCACTAAGATATACTAGCTCTCAATATTGAACAGTAACTACTCGTATTATTCCGTATCATAGAAACAACATGCATGCTCAGGGCCATCACGTGATAGCTGGTGGATTAATTAAACCATCTGCACCAAGTCTGACCGCGATGCTCATCCCAAGATGACCTTGTACTTGCAAAGCAATTAAGACTACATACTTAAGCCCAACAGTAACAACAAATATTTCCATATTTACGCATTCGTTATTACCTGCATA
Source organism: Fusarium praegraminearum (assembly GCA_002093855.1). Lineage (NCBI taxonomy): Eukaryota > Fungi > Ascomycota > Sordariomycetes > Hypocreales > Nectriaceae > Fusarium > Fusarium praegraminearum. Next base: position 139,804 of record LXHY01000128.1, on the reverse strand, counting down.
CCGCAGACACCTCTAGGTCACGCAATGGCTGATCCCATCAACTCTGTACCCGAGCCTGGGCACCCATACTTTCCCTTAGATGCTGTGATCCCAGGCTATGTCCCAAACAGTACTGGAGTATTTGAACTTATATCTACTTTCGGAGCGATCGTCGGTGCTGTTGTCGGATTCGCCGTGTGGCAGACGACTCGTACTCGAAAGCCAGTACGCCCTATCGATCAGTTCGCTGTTGGTTGGTTTGCCTTGTGTAAGTCAGACACTGCTGCACTCAGACAAAACAAGAAATAATCACTGATTGGACTCTGTGCCTTAGGCGGTTTTTTGCATGTAGCTTTTGAGGGTATAGAACATCCCGGGCGTGGCCACTCACTATACAGCCCCGAGTTGCTGACCTGTTTAAGGATACTATCTCGTATACCGCCATCAACTTCCTGGCATGCCAACGCTCTTTGCCCAGCTATGGAAGGAATATACGCTATCTGACTCTAGATATCTCACCCATGACATTTTCACAGTCAGTGTCGAAACCATCACATGTGTAAGTTATCCGGTCGCCTCGTCTTGTGCCCTATTGTTTCTTGCCTTCTTACACAGCCTATACAGCTCGCCTGGGGTCCTCTCTCTGTTCTCACAGTATTCGGTATTCTCAGAGACTGGCACAGCCGCCACGTAGTGCAGATCATTGTGTGTACGGCGCATGTGTACGGTGTAGCCCTTTATTACTTGACAAACTGGAACGAGTCGAGAGTGCATGGCGTGGCGTACAGTCGCCCCGAGATGCTGTACTTTTGGGTCTACTACGTTGGATTCAACCTCCCTTGGGCCATCGTGCCCCTCAGTAAGTGATGAGCCAACCCGCTCAGATAAGACTCATTGTGCTGACTCTCCTCTAGTTCTGCTGCGTGATAGTTGGTCACAGGTTTCTAGGGCTTTTGCTGCCTTGGAAGAGAAGAAGAGGGAGTAAAGGATAGAGAGTCTGACTAGTAATGCGGATGTTGATGCCTCCAGGTTTCTTGTGAGTTTCAGGTGGTAAATGTAGATACCAATGTGCAGCGAAACAATACACTATAGACTGTTCCAGAAGACACGACCTTAATCAATGCAGACAGAGTCAAAGAGTTGTAAGCCTCGGACGGTACTTTGTGACAGATTCGGTTCTCTGTTGCATCCATTTATGCAATGGTTAATGATGCTGGGATGCTGCTCATCACCAACATAAGAAGCTAGTACGCCCTGTTGCACACACCATGGCATGACATGACATCGAAATGGTACATTATGCCGTTGCTGATCGGTACTGGGCTGTCAGCAGCAAGTCGATTCCTTCTTACAACGTTCTACCGGTCTCGTCTATCTTCAGTAACTGCATTTCCCTTTCCTGCGAATACCCTTTATTCCACTTCTCTACACCCCTGACGTGAGGATACCTACAACATCCTAATATAGGCCCTGCCTCTCGCCTCATTATTATGCTCGCTTACCCACCCCTTACCGTACTGCCGGGTCCCGAATGCTGCGAGCCGTCCCAACGGTACTAGCAGGCCTCAAACATGTACTTGAATTGTACTCCACGAGAGTTGAATAGGGAGCCTCACACAGGGTCATTGAAGAAAGTTAGTCGACAATGCGATACACCGAACATCATGCATTCAGCGTAGTATATGAACTCCCTGGCCCGCATCGATATGCTGTGAGGCGGGCAACATCGGGCAACTGCTTGCTTTCTGAGGCTTCGTCCGAGTTGAAAACATACAGTATATTCCACCAAACAGGCAATAGTAACAGTAATAAGTCACACCGCATCCCGATGGGCTTGACTCTGTATGCATATGCGTCTGCATACTGCTCAGTCAGTCGGTGAAGAACAGAGTTAGCCACTACGACCTGCATGCTTCATATAGATGTTCGTGTTCTACATTTCACGCTTCAACGCCAAATTGGAGATACTCTTGACCATATACTCTGTACACAACTCCACAGACTACTACTTACAGATTGCTATACATGAAACCTCTCCATCTAGTGACATCGTCAGAGGTACCGGGTACCAATGGTAGATTAGCGTTCATCACTTACCTGATCCCTGTCTCCCGTTCATCATCCCCGTCGCGGCTTTACATGTGAGCCATGCATTTTATACAGCCTCATCCGGAGAGCCTCCCCGGCTTATAGTTTCAGCATTTAAGTCTTATCTTGACCACGTTTGGATCCTCATTACCAACCTTCATTCATTGTGGTCAACAACTCGAAACATCGCCACTGTCTTGTCATGTGCCGAAAAGTGAGGCGTAAGCCAAGAGGCCAACGTTCGATTGTAGTATCGATCCTGGGACTGTGTGATATCCTATCAAATTCAAGGTGACAGTAAATCATCAATTTGTGGACGGAGATCCCTACTAACATGTCACTTACCGTTGCAGCCACTAAGGCCTATGACTTGGTTACACAGGTGCAAGTATCAGGGGTAATACGATTTGAACATGCAGACGCTCAAGCTTCACATGAAGTCTAACAAATGCGTGACTATTTCCGTTGAAGCCCAACACCCCTAGAACGGTCATCAGTTTGAAAGTACCCTCGACTTTGCAAAACGAACAAAGATTGATTGAAGTAAGAAATAATAGTACTCTAACCAGATACGTCGTGCGTCGCTAGTTCAAAGTACACGCTTTACTGATGCCCCTCTGCCTTCCTAAACTCCTGTGTCAAAGCCCTGCTCAGCGCACCTGTCCCAGCTAGTTCGCAAGCCCATATGACATTGATGTAACCCAACTCTGAAGAGACTGTAGGGCACATATTCTCAGTGCCTGTTGATGAAGCCATGGCATCCATCTTAATCCGCAATGCTGCTGCGTGAAGAAGCAGCCGACGCAGGACGCGGAGGCGGCATTGGGGGGGGATTTGAGACGACATTTACTGAGATCAGTTCAATTTCGAACTTGGGGATGCTCGAAGTGTTGCGGAACAAGGCCGTCAAGTCGTTCCCAAAAGCCGTCATCTCGTACGTGTCGTCTTCTCCTAATGTGACACGACGGACTAGGGCTCTGAATTGGAGAATACCGTTGTTACCACGGCCGAGGGAGAAAGGATGGCATGGTGGCGTAGAGGAAGTCAGAGGGCGCATCACCGCCTCATTTACCGCAATTTGTTGCAGACACTGGATAGTTGGTGAGACATTCACAAGCACATTGCGCTTGCCATTGCCCGGCAAGTTGATGTTGAGACGTGCAGCATACGTCTTACCAGCCACTGGATGAGGAGGAATAGGGATGTTTCTCGGGGGTGGGAGAACTATTCCAGAAACTGGTCGACCGTTTGGAATAGAAGGAGGCATTGGTGCTGGACCTAGCGACATTGGGTGACCCCATGCCTGAGGGTGGTTCTGTATGTGCATAGCTGGTCGTTGGTTGGCGCTCATTCCCCACGTAGGAGTGCTGCGATGGGTTGCCTCATCGCTTTCACTGGCCGATTGTGTTTCTGTTCGATCAAGGCGCGTGTTGGTAGCTTCTCCTGCTCCTCGACCACTGCGATGCCCTCGACGGTGAGACCGACGAGGAGGAAGCACAGAATCGTCAGAATCAGACGCAAATGCCTCACTATCGGACGAACCGCAGGCAATGACGTCTGGTTTCACCATATCACCGCCACGAATGCCAGTTGTGGTCTTGGAGGTGGTACTTGGGGGTAGATCGTAGCCATGACAGGTCACATATTGATCCACCATACGCGCCGAAGCCTCGTGAAGCAATTCGATAGCACGCTCGGGTCTGGATGCCTTGTTCTCCAAGATCTTGGCGCGTTTTCCGCCTTCTGTTTTGAGAACGAAGGCGTACCACTGTTCACTTGGGTCGATACGAGTTAGGACATCGAACTCGGCATCTGAGCTCCCGACGAAGGCACGGCAATTCTCTGTTCGAAATCAGTCAGTCGACTGTTTAATTACAGCAGTGGTTCAAAACGAAATGTCGAACATACGTAGGATGAGACTCTCCAAGTCCAGGTGATGAGGTGCCATATCTGACTGTGTTGAAGGAGCTGGATTCTGACAAGCTGAACGCAGTAGGGTCATTGATAAAAGGAAAGGGGTTTAGAAAGTGCCGTTCAAGATTTCAAGCTAAGCTGATGATTTGATTAAATCGATCTTTTTGCAAACGAGGAAGTGCAACACCTTTATGTAGATATAGCAAGAGGCGGAGGGTGTGCCCCCAAGGGTCTCGGATCATCCACACCATGGATAATGAGCGACTGTAAAGATCAGGGATGTAACCCCGGAGCGTAAATAACAAGGCGGACATACATGTCTCTATCCAGAGTAGGAGGCATGCCTAACCGAGAGATATATAAAGACTTGGCATACTGTGTTTTGCAACAGTTGCGCAAACTCACGATGTTCTGGTGCCATTCGCCGCACTCAGCATGCTGTGTAAACTGGGCACAGTTGGCAACAGAGAATTCGTAATCGTGTACCCAGAGCGTCTTGTTTTGGTAGAACCTCAAAGGAAAGACACGTCGTCTAAGTAAAGGGCAGCAGATGAGCAAAAGGGCTATGCTATCCCCCAAAGGGCCAATGGCCGACTCAGGTACGGATACTATGCACTTGCATTCCCGTGAGGTCAGCCACTTAGTGTAATGAAACATAGACTACCCAGCCTGCAGCTGCATTAAAGCGGCATTTCAGCCAGTAGGATAATCAAGGATCTTCCTTTCTGTCGTATTGTAAGCATCCATCCGCACCCTGAGGCCGCTGCCTTGTTTGCCTCTAAGTTGGTTTGTGGAAAACACACACAAAGACAAAGCGGTATTATCTGTTCTTGAGTTTTGTTTTCCTTCGGCATTTGACAGAGATCATAGACGGTAGAACAAAAACATTAGCAAGCAGCATGCCACAGAGAAAGTATCTTGTGGTCACAAAGAAAATGGTCAGTTGGCTCCAGCTGTTGTTTGTACACTTCGCCTTGCTTTAGGAATGATTGGACCACAAGCATCACCACACTTATCGACCACAACTCAACAAAGCAATATCGTGCCGATACTGACCAGGGGCTTGTCAGCCTAGTTGGGTTGACAGGGCAGTTTAAGTAAGATGACTGACTCTTTTTTTTGCCTGGAATATAGGGACTAGATACTTTTTTTCCTCTTGTTCCAGCTTCATTGTCATCCGACGCTGAAGATCTGAGAGTCCGTGGGTGTTGTCGCGACGATCTTTACTTTAGTTGCCCCTCAATTGTTGCTTCACTTGAAGTGGGTAACACCGGTAGTAGCATGATTGGTTTCGATGTTACTTGGCTTAGAGAAATCGTCGACTTAAAAAGAAAAGAAAAGAAAAACTGTCGAGGGATGCATGGAAGTAACTGTAAAATCAAACGAGAACAAGTCTTATTACACTCCACAGAGTCGTGTGTATCGCACGTATATATCAGCTCTAGAAGCTGGATTGTAGTCGTTCCAGTCGTTCAGTGACAGCTTCCACCAAGGCTGTCTCTCTGGAGAGTAATCCCTGAACTTGCTGCATCTTCGCCCTACGGACCTCGTGCGGGATCCGTATCTCGGCCGATGGTGTGGCGGGCCCATCCGTATCCCCTGTAGCCTTATTCATTGCCTCCACCTCAGCTGCAAGATCGGCTTGCAAGTGCTTAATGTCTTCCAGACGTTTCCACAGTTGCTTCGCCTGCGCAGGTGACGGTGCCGCCTTGCCTGCAGCCAAATCCGCGTAATCGGGGGCTGCGATGCTTGCTTCCATTGACCTAACTTCCTCCACAAAAGCACGTTCCTTGGCGCTCAAGTCGCGCGTTGTTGATTTGCCCACGATCTTACGCAGATTCTCCAAGCGCTCCGCCAGCTGGCCCTGACGATCTTTCGCTGTTCCAATGCGCCTAACATACATAACGTCGTCCGCCTCATCATCGCGATGCAGGCCATTGATTGTGTCGATCCTTCCCTTTACTTCATTGGCTTTCATAACTTGTTGTTTGAGCTCGCCCTGAAGAAGTTCACATTTGCGGAAAACCTCTGCTGCAGCCACTCCAAGGCGATACGTCTCGTCCGCCAAGACCTTGTGCGCATCGGTAAAGATTTGCAATGTAAGCGGACTTAGTCTCACTTCCTGATTCACAATAGTCTTGTGTCGGGATGTACGGAGCCTCTCCAACAGAGTAGGCAAAGCAGAGCCCTCGTCGAATGCATGTGACGGGTTGAAGACAGGGCGAGGCTCACAAAACTCCAATGGCATCATGCTGGCTTCTCGCTCATAGGTGGGGCTTTCCTGGCGAATTGGTGCAAGATCAGCTTCGGGCATATCAAACGTCAAGGCAATAGGCTCGTAGGGTGTTGCCGAGAGAAGGAAGTAGCCGACATCAGGGTCTCGCAAAGCATTGCACGCAGCTAAGGGTACTGCAATGTCAGCGGTAGGCTGTGAGTAGATTCGGTCCCTTATCGATTGGGAGTTGACAAGTAGACCAATTCTGAAATCAGCCCCTGCTTCAGAGTCTGAATTCAGCTCACTCTCGAGTCGGAAGATCCAAGAGGTGAGCGATATGTGTGTGATAGCAGCATGGTGGGTGACAAAGAAATTGTATCGAGAGGTGACGTCGAAGCTGAAAACTGGCCAGCTATCCTCGTTAACTTCTACAGGGCTCATTGTATCAATGGCCTGGAAGGACAGGAGGGAAGGAGGGTCGGCCTCAGCGAGGAGGCGGCCAAGCTTGTTTTTGTTCTTTGGAGGTAGCCACTGAGCCTGAACGCCTTCGAGGTCAAGGTATACACGAACCTGGCCGCTCGTGGACAGCAAACAGACAACAGCGAGAGACAAGCCCTCTTGATCTCCGTCGTCCATATCTAGATCCTCTTCCTCGCCCATCATGAGATCCTCAGTCTCGGTCTTTTTCCCAATCACAAGCATGTCAGTGACCGAAGTGTCCAGCTCGTCACCAGTATCAGGATCCGACTGAAGCTCGAATGGACCCTGCAGACGAGGGATGGCGCCAGGACGGCTCGGTCGTGTATAAACTTCAGTGATTGGGTCTCCAATAGGTCCGTCCACGATTGCCGGCTCTTGAGCGTCCAATTCGCCCATCCATTCCAACTGTTGCTGAGCGAGCAGCTTGTCTTGCTCGCTAACATCGGGGTCATCCTCAATACTGGCAACTGTAGTGACGATTGATACTGACAGGGAGGGGATGAGTGTTGGGGGAGGTGCCCATTTCTGGGGGAGAAGAGGGCACAAGGCGTAAACATCTCCCTCTCTCATTGCGATCCACAGAGTCATAGGGTTCCAGCCACCCGCTCCTTTAGTAGAGAAACTCGCAGCGGCCACCTCCATGTCGAATGAATCGGGCGAAAAGGCCTTGTTTGTGTTGGTTGTTGAGGCAGAGAAGTCCTGGTCCAGGGTCGTGGCATCCACCAATTTCTTCAGGTCGACAGACGTACTAGGTGTGTCGAATGACCATCGATCGGTAGCTGACAATTCCCAGACACGAACGATAGCATCCGCGGTAGTCGTGACAATGCATGAGCCACTGACTCCCAACGGATGCCATAGGGCTGAGGCGATAGGAGATCGCGAAGTAACATGGGTGGTAGGTCCCAGGGTGAAGATCTTAGGCTTCAGAGGGCCGTTGTCGCCGCTGGTGAGGTGTGACGGGTCTGGGAGAACACATATGTGAATGGTATGTGTGGTCAGGATGGCTAAAAAGCTCGAGTTCGGAGAAATGATAAGTTGTCGAATGTCATCTGCGACAGGCGTCTTGATCGTCTTGCAATACTAAGTTAGTAATAAATTACAAGGCATAATATCCAAACGTACCCTCAAGCCAGCAGCATTTTCCAGGTTGTCATCTTCAAGCGACTGCGTAGAGTCCTCGCGCTTGATGTGGACGCCTTGCGACGATCTACTCTTTGAACGACGATTCGCCCATTCATCCTTCAAATACGCAAGGTCTCCCCAGCGGATTTCACGGCCAACTGCGACAAATACCTCAGTACCTCGGCGAGCAATTGTTCTACGCGGGCCAGGAGTGGTCTTCTTCTTGGAGGAGTAATTTGACTCCAGCCCACGAGACTTGATGGCTTCAGGTGATTGCTCAAAAAGACGGTGCCCAGGAGCGTTGCTTGACAGCCAAGCTGCCGAATAGCTCTTGACCTTGGGCATGGTAAGGAACCAAAACCGAAATTCGTCAGTTGTTATTGAATTTCAACTTGTAAAGCTCGTGGGGTGAGTTCTGGAAGCTTATAGGTTAAAAGATATATGTGTAGCAGATGTAAGTCGCGATATGAAATGGTAAAGAAAAGAAACGAGGCTGAAGATCTGGGGCTGGCGCAAAATAGGTACGTCGCTGAAGGCCTGCTTGGGTGCTAAGTTTAGGTGGGCAGCTACGCGCTTGTCACCACGGCAGCACAGCACCGACCTAGCGATAGAGCCACAGGCACCGCCACATTTGAAGGCCTGGCCCACTCTCTCGTCGCAAGGCTGCTTAAGCTACACCAACATTCATCATCACGAGCATTCACCACTTCAAGATTTATATGCAGGCTTGTCGCATGAATAACCTTTCGACAGAGGAACTTTGAGATTTGACAAAAAATCAAATATCGATCGCTCCATCAATGCAAGGCACAATGCGACCTGGCGTCAGAAGTACTGTAGAGCGACTGGATAGGCCCAGCGCCTACTATCAGAACCGCGTATGATCTCTCTTACGCGCTCTTCCACACCATCTACTAACACAACGCTAGAACAAGCGAAGACGTGATCGCGATGACGAGAGCAACCAACCACAAGAACCTCAAGTTGATCCTTTGGCCAATGCTACAACTCTCTATGTTGGCAACCTGTTTGTCTCCCCAACTCTAGACTCAGAAACAATACGCAAAATCTAACTTTTTATGTCACCAAAAGGTCTTTCTACACAACCGAAGAACAAGTTTACGAGCTTTTCGCAAAGTGCGGCGAAATTAAGCGCCTCGTCATGGGCCTCGATCGTTTCAACAAGACACCCTGCGGTTTCTGCTTCGTCGAGTATTTCACACACCAAGACGCTCTTGATTGTTTGAAGTATATCGGCGGCACAAAACTCGACGAGCGCATCATCCGTACCGATTTGGACCCCGGTTTTGAGGAGGGTCGCCAGTACGGTCGTGGTAAATCTGGCGGTCAAGTACGTGACGAGTACCGCGAGGACTTTGACGAGGGTAGAGGAGGAGTCGGCAGGGCGATACAGGCCGAGGAACGAGACGAGTACGCTGAGGGCAAGTAGCCTAGTGTATTAGAAGCAGAGGCCGTCCCCTGGAGCGAGATTTGGGACTCGATACCCTTAATTTTAAACAAGAAGCTTTCATCATTTGAGAAGGCTTATAACTTCTGCTTTCTATGTGCCTTTGTGGCATGTTTTCCTTTGTCTTCCGTTCCAATGCGCATCCTTGATCTCTCCCTGCACTGTCATGTAAGACTGCCGCCAAAGCTTTTGTGTTGTATTTTGGCAAGTATTGTCATTATCTCGCAATTCGTAATTGAAACAAAGGTGTTGTACATGGACCCCAACATGGATCTGCTTGTAATTCCCACTGTGGGATGAATACGCCGTTCTCCATATGATCTTCGACCCGGTAGTCCTGCTTCTTCGACCTCGTGAAATCGATTCTCTAGTAACCAGGGGGGTTGACTCGTTGTGACACCCTTGTCCACTTGGGTAGCTCTGTCAAACATCAGTATTGGCCTGGAAGCAGTAAGTTGGTCTGGGCGGAGCAACATACTGTGAATACCCTTGCGGTAACGCTTGGCCTTGCGGTCAAACATGGTGTATTTATCCTTTGGCAGCATTTCAGCCTCCGTAGGCATCTCAGCCTTCCATCGGTCGAGGGCCTCGAGGGTCTGTCCCTTCTTGGCGAGAGCAGCGTCAACGGTAGCTACAACATCGTCGACGGCTCGGAGGCGAAGTCTGTGGCGGCGCTTCTGGAATTTGGACATCCTCCAGGGGACCTTCCATAGAAGGCCACCAGATAGAGGATTCGTGAAGCGAAATGCGCCGAACATCGTGGAGGACTGTTGCGGATTTGGAGACACACTCGGAGGAGGGTTTAGGTGATTGTCGAATGAACGTCAACTTTTTCCGGCACTCAGCGGCTGTTACAAGCGCGCGAGGACTAAGCGCAAAGCCAATGATTGGTTACATCAAGCGCAGAATCGAGAAGTCGTTCAGTGGGGATGTACCTACATGCTGCAGTGGGGGTTTAGCTAGCCCGAGCTACAGCAGCGCATCTTCCATTCCATTTAGAACCCAACGCCTCGGCGCCTACGACTTAACAAATCTATCGAACTCTCAAACCGTCATCATAATCCAGGACAGCCGAATAACCATCGCGATACACGTTGGATGCACTACGCGACATCATGAGTTATTACTTTGCCATTGTTGGCACTCAGGACAACCCGCTGTTCGAACATGAGTTCGGCACCTCGAAGCAGGGCGGCGATGGCCAGTCGCGCTTCAGCGATCAAGTCCGTCATTTAAACCAGTTCATCTTGCATTCAAGTCTTGATATCGCTGAGGAAGTGCAATGGTCACATGGGCAGATGTAAGTGGTCACAACACATCACAGGGGATACACTTAAGAGCTGGAAGGGGCTTTATTACATCGCGAATCGAAGTCGACATTGCTTCACAAACAAAGAGCTGACTCTCTGACCTTGGTATCTTCTAGGTACCTAAAGTGTATCGATAAATTCTTTAACAATTACATATCATGCTTCGTCACGGCCGGCAACGTCAAATTCCTCCTCCTTCATCAACCCATCGTTCCGACTGGTACATCATCGCGATCATCAACCGCTATCGGCGCCAATCCTACCAGCCAGGCCACCGAAGAGGCCATCAAGATGTTCTTCACAGAAGTATATGAGAATTGGGTTAAGGCGATCATGAGTCCTTTCTACCGTGCGAACATGGAGGTACGTAGTCCTATCTTTAGGACACGGGTGGCAGCAGCAGGAAGGAAATATCTTTAGGTTAAGACAGAGTTAAGTTTAGACAGAGTTACGTGTTCTTATGATACCACATGTTTGCATTTTGAAGAATAGACAGTACAAACAGTTTACTTCCATCCAGTACTGCTTCTCATAAATACTAGTGCTGATACAAGCAACCAAGTTAAAGAATTCACTAATGAGCATACGTGTGGAGGCCGGGGCATTATTAAATGTTCAATGTTCAATGTGGTATTCATTTCGCAAGGTCGTCTTCCATGACGCCTGGTGGTAATATCATATCCGTGTTTCCCCAACGCCGTAGTCAAGTACATCCATCCCAGTGTCTGCAAATGTGCGACTGTGTAATCCTTTGCCAAGTCAAACGAACCATCCGGTGAGCAGATAGCTGCTTAACCACCGAAACCGTAGAGGGTGCGGCCCTGTCGCTTCAGGGCGTAAACGACGTCGAGAGAAGTGACAGTCTTGCGCTTGGCGTGCTCAGTGTAGGTGACGGCGTCACGGATGACACCCTCGAGGAAGGTCTTGAGAACACCACGGGTCTCCTCGTAAATCACTAAAAAGGCATATTAGTATGCTGATTACAGACAAATAGTATGCTGATAAAAACTTACTGGCAGAGATACGCTTGACACCACCACGACGAGCGAGACGTCGGATAGCGGGCTTGGTAATACCCTGGATGTTGTCTCGCAAAATCTTGCGGTGACGCTTGGCACCACCCTTGCCGAGGCCCTTGCCGCCCTTTCCGCCTGGGAAAAGTTAGTTACTGTTATGAAGCTGACGATGATGCATCATAGAAATAAAGTACTTACGTCCAGTCATATTGATAGATGAAGATAAGTGTTTGATGAAAAGAGATGAATGTGGCGCGTTATCGCGATGTTGCAAATGACGTTTGGTTGGAAGACGCGTTTGAGATGCGGAGTGAGAAGAGTGGAAGTGGGAAAAGAAGGCTGCGGGGGGGCGAGTGGACGAGAAATAAATACGTGCAGGCAATCAGTAAAAAACAGCAACTGCAGGCACCGAAAATCACTGTCAAATTGCGGGCATAATCACTAATAAATGGGCACCTAAAATCGTGGGAAACCAAACGCTATACTGCTTGTAGAAGCGCGCATGAGTGGATCCGATGTTCGATTTTTTAATTGGTCAGAAGCTTAGATCACTCCCGTCCGATGCTGCAACCGAAAATGGAACAGCAGGAACTGAGTTGACTTGAAGGTGGGGGGACTGGCAAAGTGGGCCCAGCCACCCAACGCGCAAAGTCGCGTAGATACAACTAGTAACTTTATGTTAAACAAAGGACCAGAACCTGGCTGGTAATGCCGTAATATGCATCATGTCTTTGACGTACTAGCTACATCTATAGAATGATCCAGAACTAGTACGATCATCATAGCGGTAAAGTTTGTGGCACGTTTACTAGGTACAGATACAGGCAGGTTTGACACTGAACAGCGCCTCGACCTGTAGTATCGCTATGGCATATCAACAACTTAAGTAGTCTTGCTCATAAGTAAAGCATCTCCGGTCCTAATACTACCAAGTGCAGGCTGCACAGTTGATCAAACATCTTCAGAGTTGAACTCCCAATAGAAGTACTCACATAGTCAAACGCAGTAGGAACTCATCATTCGTAGGCATTCATGGGCTCGGTCTTGCTACTCTGACTACCTATCCTTAGGGTATCATCTACCTGCTCGTCAATTCTCTGACTCGTCCCCAAGCCTTTGTAATGTACAAGTACTACAACCCAGACCTATGCACAGTCTGCACATACACAGAGTGAAGCCACTCCTCCATTTGCGTGCGTGAATACAGGCCACTCAAGGAACCTGCTTATACCAAAAAACGCCAATGCCATGCCCATGCTCTGGTACCAAAGTTAACAGTAGCGCCAACCACCAACCGTTATTCCTTATATGCCACCTCCAAACCGTGGTTTGATCGAACAGCTCAACCCACGTCCTTCAATCGCTGGAACCAAGTTCCATATAACTCATTACGCTTATCATCTCGAAACCAAAGGCTACCAAACGCAAGTGCAGACTCTTTAAAATCGCAATGTTCATTACAATCATCACATCATTGAGTCGTCCATCTCCACGTCGTCCTCGAAACTCTCAATGGCTTCTTTGATCTGCTGGCTTGCCTGTGAAAAATCAATGTCAGTGGTTATCTAGGTAGATACGAAATATGCAGCGAGCTTACCTTGGGATCCAGGGCAAGAGCAATAGTAAAGTGCCGCACTGAGAGCTGCTTCTCGCCCATGCTTCTATACAGTTTGCCGAGAAGAAAGTGGACCGTTGCTTCGTCTGGTGCCAAGTCTTTCAATATCATCAACTCCTTCTGTGCCTGTTCGAGCTGGCCAACAGCAAGTAGCGCTCTGGCCTTCTTGTACCGGGTTTGGGCGGCGCGGGGGGCAAGCTCTACTGCTTTACTGTATGCTTGAAGAGCAGGCATTATCTGTTTCTGCTTCTCCAACACTGTTCCGATACAAGTGATCAGGACTGCGTTGTTAGGATTGATACTTTGAGCGGCATGAAAGTGCGTATACGCTTTGTCGTATGCACCGAGACGTTCCTGAACTCTTCCAATACCATAGTAGGCATTATAGTGGCGCTTATCGGCAGATATCGCTTGTCGATACGCCGTCTGCGCCTTGTCATATTCTTCATTCGTAACATACTCGTGTCCCTGCAGGGTAAAAGCGTATGCAAACTTAGGGTCCAGTTGGGTTGCTCTCTTGAAACACTTAAGAGCTTGCTCATGATCGCGTGCTAGTGACCAGGCATTGCCAAGTGCACACCAAGCTTGGGGAGACAGCCAGGCTGAGTCCACCAGCTCGTGCGCCAGGAATGAGAGGTCCGTCTCCCGTCTCAAATGCCACAAGATGGTCGAATACACCTCCATATCCTCGAGACGGGAAGGCGCTTGCACTCGCATTCTCCGGAAGAACTTTTCGGCCTCGGCGTATGAGGCCTGCTCATAATGAGCCCGTCCCATCTGAGCGAGCACCCAGGGGGTGTTCTGATGAGACACAGGAAGGGATTGGAAATGTTGAAGGCTCTCGGTGCATTGGAATTGAGACAATGAAAAGTATCCGTTCGCCAGCTTCTTTGTCAGGTCAAGTATCCACTTCAGCCCTTCTTCGAGCCTTTGAGCATCCAACTCCAATGTCTTGTGAACAGGGGGAGGTGGCGGCACGTCCTTGGGTTTTTGGACTTCACCGTGGTCAATCTCCACATGAGCATCCTCTAGAGGTTTGCGATTGCCACTAACCACACGGCCAACATTGTTGCCACTAGAACCAGGTCGAACAATTCGAGAGATGGGGGGTCTCGCCTTTTTCAATTCCCTGGGGGCTGACGCTCCTATTGTGGTCGCGCTTGAGTTTGCCTTGGATGATGGTCGGAACATGTTGAGTCTCGCACTGCGCCGCGTTGTTGTCGGCTCCTCTGTATTTGTCGCTCGTTGTGCGGGGTGTCCAGATACAGTCCGTTTCCTTTCCGCTGCTGGTATGGACGGTCGCAAAGATGCGGAAGGAGCCGAGTTGGATGCGTCAGTCATTATGTTTTCTGTTGACTGCTCTTGCTGTCCCTTCTCTTGCGCCCTTGTGCGCCGAGAACCTATACGGTAATTCATTCGTGGAGGAGCGTCATGTCCTTGGTCAATAGCCTGTGCTTGCCGTGTCCGGCGAGGCGGTGCTTGGGGAGGATCGTGAGATTGGCCGAGGCGGGATGATGTCGTGAATGATGATATCGGGCCTGGGGGTGTCTCCATGCCGTCGAAGCCAGAGCTACTATTAGTTGATGTTGTACAGCGCATACGTCCCTCCTGAATCTTCTGCATGAAGTCGCTTTTATGGTGTTCCTGGTTAGAATCGCCGTTTGTCAGCTCGAGGCTGTCAGGGTTATGACTTGAGCTGAACGGATCGTTCCCAACATCCACTGCGGCGTTTCTTTGCGACTTCTTTGCGGGTAGGTCAGAAGGGATCGGCACAGACCCTTCTCTGTATATCATTGGGTTCGTTTCCACATCAAAGCTATGGACAAGGGGATCGTTGGCTTTAAAGATAGTTGGTACGCGAACTGTAACGCCAAGGTCACATAAAGCTGAGAAGGCATCCCACATGAAAGGGTTGAGTTGCAGAGCCTCTTCATAGCAGCTAACGGCCTTTTTCTTGTCATCATAGCCGCGGTGCAATCTTCCCAGAAGACATAGTACTGCAGGCGCATCGGGAAGAGCCGTTCGGGCCGTCGCGCTATGTTTTCCCAAGCTGCATTTTGATACCCAGAGACTCCGAGCCTTCTCCAAGGCCGATAGGCCGTCCTTGTATCTTTCGAGTGCTAAACATGCTTGGGCGAATACCCAGGCACAACCTAAATGAGCGCCTCGATATCCTATGGCCTTGCTCACATCGTAAGCAGAGCGATAGTCACCAAGACGCAAATGGCATAGCGAGTAGAGGTATGCAGACTCGCTGGATCTTGGGTCTTGTGCTGTCAAGCGTTCGGAGAAGAAAAGGGCGTTGTCGTATGAGGCGTTGTCAAGATGGTAATGTATCACTTGTCTTAGTAGGCCATTAACGGCCGTCGGAGTAGGAGCCATGCTGGATGTTGCTGTCCAGCGACAAGGCGTGCGGTAGGAGTTTGGGGGTTCGGAAGGTGAAGGCGCTGACGGTGCTCCTTAACAATGTATGATGGCCATGAGACGTCGATGGATAAAAACAAGATATGGGCTGCAGAGGAGAGTGGCCCAACAACTCGCGACCGAATGAATGGTCTTTCCGTTTGACCAAACAATTATTTGTTGTCTTATGGGCCGTTCGCGTGGGTAGCGGGGACAGTCGAGTCGAAAGAAAACAAAGCAACCGTGGGTCGGTCACTAGCTGGTCGCAGTCGCAGTCGCAGTCGCAGTCGATTTCGACTTTGTCAAAGGGATTAAAAATTAATGCAACGAAAAAAGAGATGGTATACGCGAAGAAAGCTTTCGATTCAAGGCGGTGTTTTGATGTTGCAACCTAGGGGGGCTTGCAAGAGGTCGTCAAAAAGAATCGTCAAAGTCAATCGATGGCTGGCAACGTTTCGTGAACGGACGGGAACGGTGGGTCCAGAGCGAGCGAGAGTGTTGATGAAGATGAGACTAAGGGGGGAGCTCAAAAGTATAGAAAGGATGAAGAAGAAAGACAAATTTCCCTGCTACCAGCTAATACGACTTCGATATGAGTTGCTCATGGTACGAATTGCGAACTCGGTCTGAGCTTCAAAGAGGATGCGGTAAGAGAAGATGGAAGGTCCAAACCTGAACGTTAAACAGGCTTGAATGTTTGGTAGTGATGGGTTCCAATGATGGCAAGCGCGCGGTACCTGCCTAGAGTCGTGGATGTGCTATGCTGTGATTGGTTCAGGGTTGCGCCTAGCAACCAACGTCTATGTACAGGTACTTGAAAAGATAAGTGCTTCCCACCTAAGTTTAAGTACCCAGAACTACAGATCTCAAATCTCTCAGCCACTGAGGTTTCGTGCTGCTAGTTCAGATTCATACCTGTTAGTAGTTCATGCCCAGAATCCATAATTGATTTCTTGATATAAGCCCAGAGTGCCTATCAAGAATACCTACTACACTTGGGAAGAAATTATAACGGAAGAGTAAAGGCCCTTTTTCTCGATCAGTGTTTCGGGTTTCCTTCTTTCTGATCCTCGATACTTAGAGTGTCGAGTTTTAGCTGCATCTATCCTTACCTTAGTATTGTGGTAGGTTTTAGCTAGTGGCTTTCACATAGAACAAATTCTCTACTGCCAGTCCAGTAACGAATATGAATCTTGTCTGGGTTTCAAGGTACGAATCAATATGGCCCGTGTAAGTTGGCAGGCAAGATCAATACAACGGCAATGTGAAATGTGAAATGTGAAATGGTAGCTTTGAATGGTAGAACACGAGGTTCTCAGATATTCATTGATCATGACTGAGTATCCTATATCCACCACTCTTCCTGAGGGCAAGAGCCTGATGTTCCCATCATTCCCTTCCCTCACAATGCCAGGACACAACCAGGCTTTTTTACCACTGACTAGGACCGTGACCACATTTAAGCAGCGATGGTAACCTCAACCTCAACACCGGCCTCGACTATAAATTGGTTAGATTTTGTGCAACTACCCTGACGAAACGGGATCCCTTACTGTTGACGATGACGGACTTGACAACCTCGGTGGGGGCGTGGAGGTCGATGAGGCGCTTGTGAACACGGAGCTCGTAGGAGTCCCAGGTCTTGGAACCCTCACCACAAGGGGTCTTGCGGGTGGTGATCTTGAGGTTCTTGGTGGGGAGGCGGACAGGGCCCTTGATGGTGAGACCCTTGCTGCGGGCACGCTCAATGAGCTCAGCGCTGACCTTCTCAAGAGACTGGACCTTTCGGCTGGTCAGGGTGATTCGGATACGGTGGCTCTTCTAATGTGGGTGTTAGTATCGTCGCCAGAGTCGCAATCGCAGTCGTAGGCGAGGGGTTGTATCAACGTACGGGAGCGTCACCGACGTCCTTCTCGTTCTTCTGGTGAGACATTGTGAATGGGCTGTCAAGACTCGGCAAAGGCGACTGCTACGGTAACGTGATGACGGCCTGGGAAGGTTGAGGGATTGATTCCTTTTGTTGAAGAAGAGTTCGCGATTAGTTGACGATTTAGCCCCAATTCAAAAAGTTGTGCGCTTATCGCTTATCTGACACCTCGTCCCCCACTTGATCACACGTGACTCCAATAGGTTAATCCAGTCTCATGAACAGACATGAAAGCAATAGCCATAACTTTACTCCAAACTGACTACCTACTAAGGCACCTACCTAGGTAGGTATGTAATAAAAGTGAGAGATAAAGAACTGTAAACACGTATATATGCCGCTGCTCGATATCAGTCTCGTTCCATTACTCTGTGCTCCTGAACGAGCTTTATAGGACACCTGGATAAGGCCAGCCCAGCCCAAAGCCGGAAAGTGGAGGTGCCTATCAGATCACTGCCATTGAAGGCGATCCCCTGTCATCAACGTCCAGCTTCGTCATTCCACTCACTCATCCAGTCGACGCTCAAGCTTCATTTTCAACATTTTCCATTCTGTCATCACTCGCATAGCAAGACATTTATCACTTTATACGCCCAGCATACAACTGTCACAATGGCTCAGAAAGCGAAGAAGGATCGCGCCAAATCCAACGCCGTGGCGCTGAACAACCTCCACGTCGGCTCTCTTATCGTCAACGCCCTCTTTCTTCTCTCTCATTTTCTATTCCGTTCTCGATCTCTCTGGTTATACGGCCTCTTTTCTGTACCTGCACTCATCTGCGAGTATGTTCTCGAGTTCTCCGGTCGACCCAAGTACGACCCGACTACCAAGGCCCTACGCACCGCTGGTGAAGATCTGTCCTCTCCTGGTTTGACTGAGTATATGTTTGACGTTATCTGGGTCACCTGGGCCGCGGTTGTTCTTGTCATTTTCTTCGGAAACAAAGCTTGGTTCCTGTGGCTTGTTCTTCCTGCTTACGGCCTGTACCTCGGAAGTGGACTGCTCGGTATGGGAAAGCAGAAGATGGCTGAGTTTCAAGGAGCTGGTGATGCTGGCGCCGGTGCAGCTCCTCCCGGCAACCGAAAGGCGCGCCGCGCTGCTTAATCGATTCAATTATTTCTATAAGCTCTTTATCTACTCAGCTGCCCTCGATCGATCTGGCTGTCTAAGTGCCTTGCTTCGGACGCTCTCCCGTCCATCGCTCCAGGGTATCGTCGTCTACATTACGGACCAGGATATGAACGTGCTCCAGAGCGCGCACGCTCTGAAGAGCCACCCAATTTTTGAACCACAGCACTCGATTCTCTCCGTCTGGGCCAAGAGCATCAATGAAAGTCTCCTTTACAAAAGACTGGACCAATGCTCGACTCTCAGGCGTCATATCACCAGTCTCGGAATCTGTTGGAATGGTTGTGCGCAACCATACGACAATGTGCCGAATATCCGGGTCCAAGCCATAAGGCCAGTCATTAATCAGGATACGGTAGTCTGAAGTGTCTTTGAAAGGGATGGAAGATGCGGGCGTGAAAGGCGGGTTGCCCCATTCCTTGGGCAGGCGATTGACGAGCAGGTAGTTTGTCATGGAGCCATACTCTGCTTTTGTTTCGGCAGTCCAGGCCATGTATCGACGAAGGTCAGAAGGCTTGCGCTTCAAGACTGACAAGTTGTTTGCCCCTGACTGGTATCAATGCCTGGTCTCACAGCAGAAAGTAGTCGTCGAGTAGATCCTCAACTAGAGCCACTCACCAATAATGTCCTTCAGTTCCTGCCAGTCATGCTTGTGAAATTCTTCGTCGGTTTGTGAAAGAACCCATTTATCAACATCAGTCAGCGGGAAAGGCGCTTCTTCTGGAAGGGATTCGCCCATCTTGGATGAAGGAGTCGTCGATGTGAACGATCTTGGGAAATTTCCCTGACGGATATGCCAAGCAGCTGGTGTCGACAACCCGTTGTGTAGTTGTGACGTAGATCCTGAGATGTTAAGCTCCGTTTATTGAGAGAATGTTCAAAACCCACTCGCTCGCATTGTCATTGTATGAATGCGGTGAGAAATTGACCCCAACCAGATTATGTCAGCTGTTGCGAGACGTCGAAACATTATTGTCATTCACTCGCATGAATCGAGCTTCGAGTGTTCCTTTAGGGTAAGGAAAGAAATATGAACAATGAAGTTTAATAATCGAGGTCATCGCATCACATGTAAGGAAGGTCGATCTCTTATTTACACCTCTGAGGCTAGGCGAGTTTCCAAGTCCCAGCACGTAACCAACTGACACCAGCCCCTCCATCATCGATCTAATACCCGTCTTTCTCAACGCGTCAGGGATAGGCCCAGAGATATACTGAAATCTGGAACAATCGGGCTACGGACATATCATTTTTCGTTCTTTATTTCTTTCACCTCCATCGATAGCTTCCTAGAGGCTTTTGAAACCCACTCATGCGTTGAAAATTGTCAGCCATTCTCTCTCGGATTTCGTGACCCATTCCTCTCGCCAGGCAAAGGTTCCTTCACAATGATCCTCGGCCCTATAACCCTCATTGACTGCGGCGTTTTTCTCATATTTCTTGCGCCTCAGCTTATATGGAACGCCGGATTCTTTCTTACTCTGTTCACGGCCCTCAAGGCTTTGCCATTTCTATGTCGGTAAACACTCGCTGAAGATCTGCCACAAGCTAACTCACATGGCAAATACAGTGATTCAACTACCCTATGAATTTGTCACTGATCGTTACTTGACTCACCCGAGTCGACAACTCGCATTCACACAAACCGCTACAGTATTCGAGGATTTCGTGATACGCTGCGTACGGTATGCGTTTGCTAACATGCCCGCCAAAGTTGGAAGGGTCTTCTTTGGCAAATACGTTGCACTGCCATTCACGCGGTGGCGGATGCTTCGACATGGCTACATTAGATCTCCGGTGCACTATCGAGAGTATGAGATTGGACAAGTATGCCTCTCGCTGCTGGTAGTTGGCCGTTCAGCTAATAGGTAGTAGGGAGCCGTACAAACCAAAGGTACCTGGATCATGCACCAACCAGAGCATCCTCCGGATTTTGTGCTCTATTACGTCCACGGTAGGATTCGGGACTCGTACAATTCTTCTCTACGTAATACTAATTGTCATAAGGCGGTGGATTCCTGATGGGTTCGAGTTACTTTTATCTCGAGTTCCTTATGGCCTGGCATCACCTCCTGGTCGAAGCTGGGTTCAAGAATCCGGCCATATTTGGGCTTGAATACACTTTAGTGCCTGATCAAGTTTACCCCAGACAGGTTCTGGAAGCACTGGAAGGTTACAAGCATGTTCTCAAAGTCGTCAAGGACGCCTCCAAGGTTTGCGTCTCAGGCGACTCAGCTGGTGGCTCATTGATTCTTAGCATGCTACTCGAACTGGGTGCTCAAGCAGCCAGCCAGGATAAGAATGGCGTCAACTCTGATATCAGAGGTGGCCTTGCTGATTTTGATCCATCACATCTGCCCTTGCCCCGAATGGCGACACTTATCTCGCCATGGATAACACTCATGTCGAACTTACACTACAATTCCAAAAGTGACTTCTTGGACAAACGCACTCTGTGGAAGTATGCACAAGAGTATGCAGGTGAAAACATGATCCAACAGCAGCCAGCCTCTCCCGGAAATTGCGTCGATGACAAGCTCTGGAGAGCAGCCAGTCCTGAGCGAGGATACTTCGTCATATTTGGGGAAGAAGAGGTCTTTGCCCCTGATATTGAAGACTTTCTCAAAAGACAGGCCAAAATCGGTGTTCAGGCCGAAGGACAGAAATTTGATGGAGGCATCCACGCATGGCCCGTGGCCTCGCTGTTCCTTTCGAGCACAGAGGAGAAGCGACTGCAAGGACTTCGAACTGCTGTCAAGGAGATTAGAAGACGAATGCTTGAATGGGGTACATTGAACGGTGATAAAGTGTAGTAATCAGATTAGATCAAGTAAAAATTCACAGACAAGGCCTGTAGTTGGTGAATCAGGAACCATAGTGTAAAACTCGGCTTCGTCCTCACCAGGCCTGCTCAGAGATTAAAGCTCAACTTGTATCATCATAAAAACGTGGAGAAATGTAGTAAAGGCATTGGTAGAGATACTTACACTTGTCTGGGTAATATAGAACGGAATGTGTGCCTGCAGGATTGCTAGGTGACGTGTTGTGTTAGGAATACGATAGGTAGCTCAGTCGATACTGGTATGGGCGACAGGACGGAAGCTTAACGCGCCTAACTGCAGGCATCCGTGCCATGCCAGTTACTTCAGTGTTTGAATCAGCGCTACGTTTCTGTGTATCTTTTGAAGGAGTATGGATGGAATGGACTCCACCAGCACGCAGGCGCATTGTGCGGCTGATGTGAGGCATAGATAGCTCAAGCCATGTTATGTCTGAGGTTGACGATGTGTCTGCGGAAACAAGAAATCTTCTTCTGAAGAAAAATAGCACTCTATCATGATTCTCAAGCTTGAGTGAGGTAGAAAACCCGAGATCAAGTTCACGTAGGTAGATGGAGTGTTGTAAGAATGAAATAGGAAAATCATTAATAACAGAGGTCTGCTATTAAAATGATGCTCATCTATGGTGTGGAGCACACGTGGTACTGTAGGCAAACATTCGGATTCCAGCTTGTCCCCGCCGATTCCTGTCAAGCCTCCCCATAAGGCGACAGGACAGGGCAGGTACCCAGGTTGCATAAAATACTACCATGGCGTACTATAGCGCAGTGTGGGAGCCCGTAGATCTCATGGATGGTTCCTTACAGAGCCGAGAACCCAGGCAGTTACTTACCTCTGTGTGTGCATGTCCGAGGATCAGCTTGAGACGGCGCCGTCTCTGATTTGGTGTTTGGCGTCAAGTCACAAGGGCCTACCGCAGCTACCTACTTCCGTCTCGTAAATACAAGAGACATCCCCTCCGTCTTCCATGTGCACATATAAACGGCCGGCATTCCCTCGTTTCCCCCGCCACTTAATATTATTCATTACAAATTACTGGCGCCTCTTACCTCTGCGATAGCGACCTCATGACCACAGCCATCGTCGCCTTCAGTCACTACCGGAACTGGGTAACCAGCAGCCAGGCTGGGTAGAAGATCCGCTGCTCCACTCTATCATTATTACATGATCCCCTTGCACTCACTCATTGTACACTTACACGCCTGCGCCTTGGCTTGGTCTCGACTTATATACAGATCAGTCCGTCTATTAAACGTCGAGTCGAGTTATCAGCTGCCACATCGTACATATTCGTTCTAGTACACCCTTTCGCCATCGTCGTCGTCGTCAACCGCCAGCTCTAGGCTTTCACACCACCAACTCAATTGAGGCTCAAAACTTCTGCTTGATCACCCGGCTTACACGTGCATTGTCGCCTTCCGAACCTTGTTTCAACCCGCTTATTACTGTGCTGCCTCCACCAGGAGAATTGGCAGAGCAGGTCCAGTTGTTGTCATCTTGGTTGCAAGGGGCTGTCTTACATAGACTAGTAACCCGTCCCCGTCCCCTCCTACTGTGCTGCAACCAGCCGCTTTGCGATACATAGTTGAAAAGGCAGCAGTTGGTCGTTTCTATCTCGTCCGCATCTCCGAGCCTTACCATATCTGTCCCTTATGCGATCTTGTTAGGGCGGCCACACTGCATTGTCAACCATCACGTCAACTAGAGCACATCGTCATTCCCAAACCCTGTCCAGGGACGGGAACCCGAGCTTGCTGATTCGTGAACCAAACTCCTTATTTCCCCTGTCCATTACGCACGGCTCTTATCGGCACCCGTTCAGCTGCAGCATCTAGCCTTCCTGGCAAACTAGTCAGTGTTGGGTATTGATGTTTGCTTGATATATTAGCCCAGAGAGGACCCTTTCAGCTGTCGCTTTGTCTCCTGTCTCCTTGTTCCAAGCTCTAGGCTCCCGTCACATATATCTACCAGTACTGTACTCGAACAGGCCCTCCCGTACTTTTGGCTGAATAACCAAACCGAGTACAACAGCTGACACAAAGACTGAACTCGACAAATCAAACAAGTCATTAACTGTCAGTGGTCTGGCTTCCGGCTACCGACGAGTTTGTCGTATGTCTTTCTCTTGATCACCAAAGGAAATTCCAAAAATACCTACAAACCAAACACGGTGAATAGCAAATACAGGTTCGTGCTTACAGCAGCTACCTTTGTTCTGTGACGCAGGCTTGTATCACCCCGCTATTATTTCGTCTGTGCCGCCAGGTACCTTGTCATCCACAGCACACAACGCTCTCTACTATTATTATCAAAGTTGATCGGCTGGCGTTTAATATCCATATATCCACAGGGAGGAATTCATTCATTTACTGGCTTTCCGCTGGACTTTAATAATTTAGCCCGGCCGCTTCGGCGTGCACGCCCCACCATAAACCCAATAGTACGGCAGGAGAAAGACCCAGGCATAAAAATTTATTATGTCTGCCGACGACAGCTATGCCCCCAAGTCTCCGGACCTCTCCTCTTTTTACTCAAACGGTCCCACTCAGGAAGAAGTACATCATCCACAAACAGACAGTCACTTTAGGCCGGGATACGAATATAAAGCAGAGTCCCCAACCTACACCAGATCTGCTTCTTTTTCTTCCTACGTCCCCCCTTCTCCTCACTTCGACAGCACCACTCGTGTCTCAGCCGACTCCACGTTCCATCATTTGGAGTTCAACTACCAACAACCTTCTGCGCAACCAAGAACTTCAAGGCCGGAATATCAGCCCTACCCATCGCGACACTCTTCTACCCCAGGGCACTACATCTACTCTACACCGGACCAACCAAGACTTTCCGGCTACGGCTACGAGTGTGATCCTACCTCTTCGCATTCACACCTGCGACAGCCTCAAGCTCGACACGCTTCGCTCGGCGGCCAAGTGTACCCAGAGCAAGCTTCCAACCACAACGCAACGACATACGACCCGTCCTACCCACCGCTGACCGCAGCTGGTGATTTGGAACGAACTTCTACGTTTGGCGCTGCACCGTTCGATACCAATATGCCTCCGCGCAAAGCCGCGCCCCCTGCGGCGCCTGCAATCGACCCATCTCCCGTTCGAACCAAATTCCCCACAGCCAGGATCAAGCGAATCATGCAGGCTGACGAGGAAGTTGGGAAAGTTGCGCAGCAAACCCCGATTGCAGTGGGCAAAGCTCTCGAACTTTTTATGATACAGCTCGTGACGAAGAGCGCCGACGTAGCCAAGGACAAAGGCTCAAAGAGAGTCACTGCGTCAATGCTCAAGCAAGTTGTAGAGACAGATGAACAATGGGATTTCTTACGTGACATAGTTAGTCGCGTCGAGAACGAGAAGGAGGGCAGCAGGTCCAAGGCTAAGCAGGAGAGCTCAAGTGATGAGGAAATCGAAGAGCCGAAAAAGAGAACGCGCGGTGGCCGGAAGAAGAAAGCGGCATGAGATATTGTACTCTGATCCTGTACCAAGGATTGTTGTGCAAGCTTTTTGTTGTTTTTCTTGTTTTTGGGATGTGTCATGAGAAAATGATCAAGTGGTTGGCGTTCGGGAGGACTCACATCGAGCCGGTGTTTGGCGCTACGGAAGACAATTCGTCCCATAGCCTTTGTTGTATTATTTGAAGCTTGCGTATCATTATACGTTTATGGGATGGGGACGTATATGATTATTATTTAGTTACTAGTATTTCGCGGAACCATCTCAAGTTCAAGCAACCATATAGAATTTCTCGGAATATCATTATATACTACTACCTTGTTCATCTGTGATCAATCGCTTGTGTTTTAGAAGGAAATGGCGACATGGTTTTAGAATAATTATATAGAGCATGCTGTTAAATGTTGGTAAGTGTCCTTATCAATTCCCCACCATGGTTATCCTGCTATTCAAATAATTAACTGTTTTTGATTATGATCATTTCTCCTCTCTTTGACACTCTCAACTGGTGTCGTTACTACCCTGGAGTAGCATAAACCACTGACGTAGAAGCAACTGACGTCAGCAATACACTGAAGAACAAACTTTAAACAGGAACTTAATTGTGCATGAACTTGCAGATTGAGGGCATTCAAGAAAGTCGAGCAATTTTATATTTAATAATGAATCACACGTACGAACTAGACTCGCTGCTGGTTACTACTTGAAAGATTACCCATCTTAGTAGATACCTAGCAGTGAATAACAGGTAATTAATCAGAATCTCTACGATGAAAATATGGAGAAGGAGATGGCACTCCGAGTCGCCAAAAGGGTCCATGCATGCGTAGTGGGTAGCAAAAAAGTTGGCCTCTAAGCTTTAGGCTACAAAAATAAGTGAGCTAAGAGTCTAGCCTAAATGACATAAAATGACTTACTAATTTCGTCTCTCATGTCGTCGTCAACTTTTCTGGTCTATACTCTCTGATGTCGGCCTCGAGTCCAATTCCAGGACAGTATTTTAGTCTAGTGCCCCTAAGCTTCGCTCGGCTTCAGGGGTGTAGCAAGCTGTCTCATTGGACTTAGTACCGAGAGGTTTTCCATTATTTCTCACAGGTGAGCTCCTTGGCTTTGATCGCCTAAAGCCAAGTGGCCAGCTATTCCTATTCCCACTCCTGGTTCTGAGCGATTGAGATTATCCACTATTATTCTAAGACGGATGGACGCCTCTAGTCTCTAGTCTACCTTAGCCGCTACGACTCCTGTAAATCCTCCCACTGAAGAAGGCGGGCGGGACGGTTTCGTCAACATCAACCAACTTTGTCTCATATGCATGGCCTCTTGATTTCGTCCTCTCGCTGCAGCGCCAACCTCTAGCTCTCCTAATCACATATCCTAGGAGCATCATTCCGTTCTTTCCAATTTCTGTACAAACCCTAGATGACGAACCGCCAGCTGTCCATTACAGGCGCTTGCTCCCCCGCGTAAACCAATGTCGTGGGACCTGCTTCAGAGGTTCCTCGAGTCCGACGTCTTCAACTCAAACCCCTTTCTCCCCGTCTCTTACCTCTCGTGAGTTTCTTACAAACCCCTGCACGCCCTCTACCGAGTGTTGATACTGGCCATGTCCCCTACGTGACCATCTCGCTTCATCCGCCGCCTCCGACTTCGCCAATCGCTAATGCCACCTGTCGCAATAGCCGCTACGCCGACCATGTGGGAATTCACTATGTTCTCTGCCAGAAGCTGCGCCAGTTTCCATACGAGGACATTGAGTTCTTCCTACCACAGCTATGCCACCTTATAATCAGCGTGCACAATGAGTCAATGGCATTGGAGGAGTTTTTGATGGACCTGTGTGAGGAATCCGTCACAGCTGCGCTGCTGGTACGTGTAACGAACGACACTCAACTTAGCCTTTGACATGGAATGCGAGAACCACCACGCCGTGGGAATCACGTTGATGGACCGAATAATGGCAGAACACTGACAATTGCACGCGCAGACTTTCTGGTTACTTCAGACATATCTCCACGATTTATCGTCCAATCCATCATCCGACTCGTTCCAGACATGTCGCCGTGTATACAACAAGGTCCAGCATATTGTCTTTGGGCTTGCCGACACCGCTCGACACGAGAAGATAACCGAGAATGTTCTTCCCGTCACAGTCCTTTCCAGCTTTGTGCTTGCTAGTGTTGCGCTGCCGATGTTTCCGATGTGGGCTGGACCTCTCGCAGTCGCCCAGGCCCGCAAGCCACAGCCTGTCACAAACGACTTGCAGGAACCCAAGGAGAACACCAAGCCTTCGAGGGCACGTACGGTTACCGCAGGGAATTCGCGCTCGAGACGCGCTCGAGAAAGTACTCGTACCTTCAGTGCGCCGGACCCCAAAGGATCCAGGGACTCTTCTCCCAAGCCTGCCCGTAGTCCTCAACCGCCGCCGGCGATCATCCCACCCCAAAGGTCGAGGACACCGGCTCACACGACTCGACCGTCTGCTCTTGAGCTGAGATCGTTGGAAGGAGCCAAGCTTAGCACATCCTCTCTCCCACTTCCGTCTGCTCAGCTTCCGACGAGACCGACGACGCCAGTTTCAGCAGGTCCTACGCAGCACCCGACCGACAGCTCTAACAGGAGGCACTCGCATCATGCCAAGGCGATTCTTGCGGTGAATGACCTGTCGCCCGTGCAAAAGACGAGGCTTTTGAGGCAGCATTATTTCAGGTCGCAAACACAATTCTTGACGGCTTTGGAAGGTATTTCAAATCGATTAGTGCTGGTTCCTAAGCCTGCTCGAATGAGCGCCCTCCGTGCAGAGCTGGCCTTGATATCACAGGACTTGCCTGCTGAGGTTGATATTCCGGTCATCTGCCCCCCAACGCTGGTTAATGGATCACCTGGAAAGAGTCGTCATCATCGCATCGTGCGCGTGAATCCTGCAGAAGCGACAGTGCTCAACAGCGCTGAAAAGGTTCCCTATCTGATCATGGTGGAAGTTTTGAGGGACGATTTCTCTTTCGACCCCGATGCGCCTGATAACCACCGGCTTCTAAACAATCTTCTTGGAGTAACATCTCGAGCAAAGCGAATATTTGACCTTTCTGACTCGCCTCGCCTCTCACCTACCGTCAAAACCCCAGAACCCACACTAGATAGTGTTTTTGAGCCTGCTTCCGGCGACCTTGGAAGTTCACCACTGCTCAAAGGTATTGACGAGTCACCAGTCAGGGCCTCTCCAAGGCTTGCACAAAGCCAGAATGCTCAGCGTCTCCCTAGCGGGGGGGTTACAGCATCTACCTCGACCTTGGACTTGACGACGCCACGATCATCCGGCACAGGAACGTCCCGATCTAACAGCCCGGGACCCATTTCGCGAAGGATGACTCTACCAATACAGCGAAGTACGCCAGCCGACCAGCCTGATTTCTCAGCACTCGCTACACATATGCGAACAGCTTCTCAAATGCTCGCACAACTGGAAGCCACTAGCGGGAAGCGCCCTAAACAGGAGGTCGCTGCTATTAGAGCCAAGATCATCGCTAGTATGCAGAGTCTTGAGGAAAAGAGCTTCGACGTGGATGAACAGGGTCCAACCTTTGACACTATCATCGCCAAAGCTAGCACGACCCCGATCCCTGTAAACAATCCTGATTTAGAGGAAGACGCTCAGATCGACCCTAATCTCAATGCCAGTGCGGGCCGCGAACGAATGGAGAATGATATCAAAACTGGCGGTGTACAACGTCGTGGTGATCGCGACGACCCTAGTGCGGCCGTCTTTGGCGAAGCCTGGGAAGCCAAGAAAGAACGAATTCGCAAATCCTCACCTTATGGTTGGATGAAAAACTGGGATTTAGTGAGTGTCATTGTCAAGACAGGGGCGGATCTTCGACAAGAAGCGTTCGCTTGCCAGCTTATCGACGTGTGCCACAAGATTTGGGTTGATGCTGGCACCGATGTTTGGGTGAAGCGTATGAGAATACTGGTAACAGGCGAGTCCTCGGGTCTCATTGAAACCATTACGAGCGGCGTGTCTCTCCACTCCCTAAAGCGAAGTCTTACTTTAGCTTCGGTCGAGTCTGGCCAAAATCCTCGCAATCGTATTGCGACCTTGCGGGACCACTTCCTGAAAGCCTTTGGAAAACCAGACAGCAAAGATTTCCGCGCTGGAGTTGACGCATTCAAGAAGTCCCTGGCAGCATATAGCATTATCTCCTATGTATTGCAACTGAAGGACCGACACAACGGCAATGTTTTGGTAGACAGCGAAGGTCACATTATTCATATCGACTTTGGCTTCATGCTTTCCAACTCGCCTGGCTCTGTTGGCTTTGAGGCTGCTCCGTTCAAACTTACACACGAGTATGTCGACGTTTTGGGTGGACCCGTGTCTTCTGATTTCGAAGATTACAAGAGACTCTGCAAACAAGCTTTCCAAGGTAGGTCCTCTTGACAAATTCACACGTGGAAAGGTACTGATATGGCTTGTAGCTTTACGCCGCTCGGCAGATAACATTATTGACTTGGTGACGATGATGGGACACGATTCCAGCATGCCTTGTTTCGCGGTCGGTATTGCCCAAGTTACAAGCACTCTCCGGCAGAGGTTCCAACTCCACCTGAGCGCGGAGGAAGCAGAGCATTTCGTGGACGATCTCGTCGCGAAGTCATTCGGTAGCTACTACACTCGACTGTAAGCAGCCGCATGTTCACAGTTATTTATGCGTTACTGACATTCTTCCAGCTACGACACTTTCCAATATCGTACTCAAGGTATATACTAGACAAGTTCGGCACGACAAAGACTCGGCAGGCAGGCAGCGACAGGTTTCAACACATAATGAAAACATCAATGAAGAACTAGATGTTGTATTGGGATAATTCGGGAGCATATGAGATGGCGTTGCGGACGATAGACATGGCTGAAACGCCAACATACTTCGATGCGAGTTTTTATATGATAACTGATGAATCACATATTACAAGGAAAATGACAGACGAAGGAGTTTTTTGCCCATCGAGGGTTCGAAAGATTACAGATAAGGAAGAAGGGAAATGGATATAGTAACTGAAAGCTGCTTGCAACAGCTAGAAATATAAACATCTTTGACCATTATGCCCCCTCCCCCTGAGATATCTATGTTGAATACCATGTCACAATATTCGAGTCACAACGACATCATAAAAAGGCTTTTTCTAAGACTTAAATTAATTGCCTGCAGAAAAGAAAAGCTAGCTAGCATGTTGTCTGAAATGCAAGTTTTTTCTGCTTTGTTCCGTGTTGTCGCTTCCGTCGACCAGCAGCACGCAAGCTGGCACCCCCAATGAATAGTTTTATGTGTATACCTAGCATTTTTAATGCAGCCCCCTTTTCCCTTGATTTTTTTGTTACTCGTACATGGTACCATAGATATGGTATGATCAACCACCAACACCTGATAGTGATAAAAAGAAAAGTTATGCCCATCTCGCAAGGTGGCGAAATCAACGGTGAAGTAGAAGGGGAGATAGGGAAACAGGGAGAAAGAACTGAACATGCTTTTATCTTTTCCGTACTTTGATGGGTTTCCTCAGGGAACGTTTGGGTTTCTAGCCCCATCGATCACCTTCTCTCTCTGCCTCAAGCCTTCGCATTCTCTCCTCCTCATCGCCGCCGTTGATAACCTCACTTCGACGAGCTGACGTTGAGGATGCGGTCCGGCGTCCTTTGCGTGAGCCCGCATCGTCACCATCGTCACCACGGTTACGCTTCCAACCTGTCATGCCTGCAATGCGTTGCGCTTCTTTAAGCAGACGTTCGCGATCGCGAGCTTCGCGTTCAAGTGTGTGAGGGTCCTTGCCCGAGCTTTCGGTTCGGCTCTGAGAGCTGATCTTTGTTTCGTTACCACGAGGGCCAGAGGGAGGCTTGGGGTCTTTGTCGTTGGAAGCAACCCCAGCGTCAGTCGATTGATGCCTGCTGCTGTATTTTGAGTCGCGCTCTCTGTCGCGGTCCCGATGACTCTCACGATCTCTGTCCTTATCCCGGTCTCGGTCGCGATCACGTCGGTCCCTATCCCGATGTCGATCTTTGCGATCCTTGCGGTCTTTGTCACTGCGATCTCTGTCCTTGTCCCGGCGTCGCTCGCGATCATAGTCCCTATCCCGATGCGAGGAGCGGTGCCCGGACTTTTTACGATCATCACTACGATGGTCGTCTTTATCCTTCTCTCGATCCTTCCGCTTGTCTGAGTCTCTATCACGACGGCTGCGGTGGCTGGATCGTTTGGACTCTGCCGGCGATGTGGAGCGGTTTCGATCAGCATATCTGTCGTCCTTGTCCTTATCTTTATCTTTGGAACGGGAGGATTCCTCTTCGTCGTGGTGATGTCGTCGGCTTCGATGCTTCTTGCGTCGGGAATCGTCATCGTAACCGTCATCCTCGACGGACTCCGAGCGGTAACGTCTACGTCGACGAGAGCTTTTATGCCCTCTGCTCCGACTACGACTCCTGCTGACGGTGCGAGATGCAGATCCTGTTTGGAATTGATTTTGGCCGTGATCATCACGTTCTCTATCGTGCTTGTCATGATCGCGAGATCGGTCTTTGCTATGCTCACGTTGGGACTCACGGTCCTTATCTTTCTCGCGAGCATCGGTACCAGCACGGCTCGGGGCTAGAGAGTTACTCCTGGATCGGCCTCGTTCGGCTGGGCTGTCTCTTGCCGAAGGAGTCGACTTGCCAGGCGGAACTTCACTCCCAACCTGGTAACCACGTGCTCGAAGATGATGAAGACTTGTGTTAGGAAGACCTTGCCTCATAGCCTTGGGGCCAGTTGGCGCATTCAGCGGAACATCTGGAACTGGAACTGGACGAACAGCAGAAGCACCGGGCCCCATGTTGGGCGTCATGGAGGAGACATCGCCAGAAACCTCATTTCCTGTGGCCTCACTGGATCCATCGGCTTGTACTGCATTTGAAGTTCTCGCTTCATCAGCTCCTTCAGTGCCGTCCTTTTGAATCGGCTGGCCATTCTCATCCACTTGCTGGCCATCCGAATCGATACTGTTCTGGCCATACTGACCGGATCCGTGCTGAGAGAACTGAGCTTGATCCTGATAGTTGGCGTTGCCTCCGAATTGGTAGCCTCCGCGGCCGTAACCTCCATAGTAACCACGGCCTCGGCCTCGACCACGTCCGAAATTGTTGCGGCGATAGTCATTGAATTGACCATAATTACCTTGATTGTATCCTGTCTGGAATCCTGAGTTAAAGCCCCCGAAATCACCTGTTCCCATGCCAGGACCATTTTGATTGTAATTATTCTGGTCGAAATTCCACGATTGAGAACCGTTCCAGTTATTATTGGAGCCTTGGCCAAATCCACCCCCAAAGCCACCCATGCCGTTCATGCCCATGCCTTGAAAGCCTCCGTTCATGTACATGTTCTGCATCGTCATCGGGTCCATGCCCATGCCCGGCATACCTGATATAGAATTAGTATCGTTTTCATGTAGCCAGTTGCCTTGGTATTATCACTTACTCATCATGGGGAAGTTGCCGAAAGAGTTCGGCGCCATACCGTTCTGCATAGCCATCATCATCTGCATCTGGTTGAAGTCGCCAGAGCCAGAAAAGCTGCCATTGGGGAAGTTGCCGTTTGCGGATTCGGGCTTCTCTTGATCTTCCTCGTCCTCGCCATCCCCTCCTTGTTGGTTCTGGTCTTCTTTGCCTTCGCCGTTCGGTTCTTCGGTGACATCCTGCTTTGTTAGAGTCTGCTCATCAGAATTTTCAACTCCGGCTTCCTCGGTACTGCCTTCAGCAGGCACATTTTGAACGTCGCCTGCTTCGTCATGTCCAGGAGCCTCAACGGTAGGAGCGTCGTCTTGAAAGTTGATAGCCTATTGTTTGTTAGACGTGAAACCTTGGAGAATTGAACAAGGGTTTGAAGGTACCTGATGAGCGGGTTGAGTAGGAGTACTCTCATCAACGTTTTCAGCACTATCAATTTGACCTGATGGCGCGTCCACACCCGAATTTTGTTCTGGAGCTATCTCGACCGCAGGCGCTTCCCTGGTCGGGAGATTCTGTCTCGGTGCTTCGATGGGTGTTGCGGGCTCTGAATCTTTGTCTTCCTTGGGCCGGCTCGCTTCGCGCTTCTTTTCCGCCGTACGCAAGAATACTCTGATTGTAGTTCGTAGCGATTTGTTGGGATTGCAGTCTTCAGCGGACAAGGGCGAATGTTCGCAAACAGGGCACGATGCGGGTAGATTGGACTGGCCTTGTCGCAGTTAGTAACGTTATTTTATTGAAAAGCTTTCGGGAGGTAGGTCGCGTACATGATTCACAGATTGCCTGCTCGCAGCAGGGAAGACGGTAAGCGTTGACGGCGAGCTTACTACAGATCGCGCATCGCAGCTTGATAGGAATCTCGTCGGGAGCAAGAGAGCTGGAAAAAGAAGAAGTTATTAGCTTGGCTGCTGGCGCGACCGATCAGGGTCGTGTAACATACCGAATGAGTTCCGCCTGAGCTTCTGTGATTGTTGACGCCATTGCGAAATCTCGGTAACAGCGCCAAAGCTGAGGGCAAAGCCTAAGACAGCCGAGAAAGCGTCATGGGAAGGTTGTGCGCGGGAAGAAAAGAAAAGACGGAGGTTGAGGAGGAAGATGTACGTAGCAGGGTCGATCTTTTTGGTGGTGCCTGGTGCAACAGAGACAGCCAGTCTGCTTTAATGGGCGACACGTGAGCGCGCGAAAAGAAATAGATTAAGGAATTGAAAATGTATGTATTGGTAAAAGCGTTGTTTATGTAAACCAACTTGGAGAAAAGATGAGAAACAAACAATTGAATAGGATAAAGAATAGCCAGGGCCGTTTGCTTCACTTTGCTCTGACGCAAAGGCTAACAACAACTGGCTGGCAGGGCTATGATGAGGTTCAAAATCGCGGGAAAAAAGAGTGGGCCTTACAGTGAAAGCCTCAAAGTAGGTATCTCGTACCTTTTTGTTTATTCCACCCAATAATCGATGGAAAACTATGAGCAGTCACGTGGCGTATAGATGCCATCGCATGGCGTAAACTGTAGAAGCATCTGATTAACCAGTGGGACCTTTGCAAACTGTAAGTCCTATATATAGTATAACAGTGATTGCTACTAGATACTAAGGTACTAAGGTAGTATGATTTGGAGGGACAGATACAGAGAGAAATACACACACATACCACCTAATCACCTGCGCAACTGTCTTCCTCTCCCATTCCCTCATTCTCCAACTGCCTATCTTCACGAGAGGTTGGTGGTAGTCAAACAGTGTTATAATCATAAGAGTTATGAACGTGACCGCCAATTGTCCATTCGAGCCGCAAGAAAACATTGCTAGGTGGTAACAAGAAAAACACAAAATCAACTCCCAGATGCTCTCTTCAGCATCATTCCCAAGCAAGTGACTCGCAGGAAAAGGGCAGAATTACGTACAATACGAAAAGGATTCGTCGTCTGTACCTTCCACTTCATCCTCTCACCAACAGTTCTCCATTCGAATTTGTCTAGCAAGCGCAACTATCCTTGGCGCCGGCATCCTTAGGACCTCCCAGATTCACTCTTTGCTCCTCACCTCCCCGGCTGGCAGCATTTGATGCACCAGCTCCCCTCGCACTCTTCAGTGACGTCTCAGGTATAGCGTTTGCGATGGCAGTAAACACCTCGGTAACATTATGTCCGCTCTTGGCACTGGTCTCGAAGAACAGTAAGCTCTCCTCCTCCGCGTATGCCTGAGCCTCTTCCGTGGGAACTTTGCGGGCATCGCCAGAGTCGTCGCCCTCCTCCCCATCCGCACCTGCAGCACTAGACGAGTCGCCTGTAAGATCCAGCTTGTTACCTACCAGTGCGATAACGATACCGGGAGAAGCCTGTCGTTGCAGCTCAGCAACCCAGTGCTTGGCTTTGATGAGGGATGTGGGCTTGGTGAGATCGTAGACGACGAGAGCGGCCTGGGCGTTTCGATAGTACATAGGAGCCAGCGAGGCAAAACGTTCTTGGCCGGCAGTATCCCAAATCTCAAACTTGATGGTCCTTGTTGGAAGATTGCATTTCTGAGTCAAGAAGGCAGCTGTTGATGCACTCGTTAGTGATGGCATACAGTGAGATGACAAGAATATACATACCACCAATAGTGGGCTCCTTGTTTTCTTGGAAGTCGTTGTTAACAAATCGCAATACGAGAGACGACTATCGCAGCTTAGTTAGTATGTTGACAATTCGTTTCGCAGCAAGTGGTCGCAAATATCGTACCTTTCCGACAGCAGCTTCACCAAGAAGAACCAGCTTGACGCTACTGCTTGGCTTGGGGGCGTTGGTGGAATCGGCCATTGTCGCGGGATCGCTCGGAGATGAGTTAACTGATGGATTGGGTTGCCAAGGCCTGAGTAGACAAGTGAAGCGGCTATTTCGTTCCCAAAGACGGACACAGAGCGTATGAGTGAGATTTCTAAGAGGCAGGGAAGATGTCGATGGCTGAGTAGGCTTGATGAAAGTTGCCTGGAGTGGAGGAGATAAAGACGCGACGTCAGTGAAGTAAGTAGAGTTACAGCACAGTTGAGGTGAAGTCGGTAGCGGTAGCAGCGGGTTCCATCCAGGCGGTTTCTTGGGCACTTTCAGTGGCGTTGGTTGGCCAGCTTCCCTGATGACGAAGCCACATGCAGCTGCCACTGCAGCGACCAAGACTCACTAGCTGTTAGAAAAAAGGCGGCCCCTCATTGGCGGGTTCCCAAGCAGCTTCTTCGGCTCATCATTTGGCCGTTGTCCGGCTCCCCGCCAAATTTTCCAAGTGGCAGAAAAAAAAAGTTGACGAAAGTACAAGCAAGCTCTCATTGGGTCTTGGTCTTGTTGATGAAGATAGCCATCACTTAATACTGTCTTTTCTTCCACCCACCCTTTCACTGCACGAAACAGCAGCCCACCCATCTAATTATACAATTGCCCTTGAGGCTCACGAAAACCATCATGGCGAAAGCCACAGAAGAACCCAAACTCTCCAAACGCAACCTCCTCGACGATAGCGACTCCGAATCCGAAGATGGAGGTGCCGCTATTGCTGCGTCGTCCGACTTCAAAGTGAACGAAGAATTTGCGCGTCGTTTTGAGCACAACAAGAAGAGAGAGGAGAGACAAAGACTGGAGGAAAAGTTCAAGAAGACTGGAAAGCAACCTGGAAGCGACGACGACGAGTCTTCCTCATCCGACGAGGAGGAAGATGAGGATGGTTTCCTCGCTACAGAGGATCTCGACGCTCAAATCTCTGCTACTCTCCAAGCCATCCGAAACAAGGACCCCAAAGTCTACGACAAGGACGTCACATTCTATCAGCCCGACGATCCCTCCGCGACAACTGCCAATAAGGAAAAGAAGGAAAAGCCAGTATACTTGAAGGACTACCACCGAGAAAAGTACATGCGGGGTGATATTGGTGCCGAAGATGAAGATGACGATGGCGACGTTCCCATGTCCTACAACCAAGAACAGGATGCTCTCAAAAAGTCCATCGTGGCTGAGATGCACGCCGCCGCGGAAGACGATTCTGACGACGACGATGGTGGCTTCCTGCAGAAAAAGGAAAAGGCACCGGCCAAGGTGGACTCAAACGGAGTTCATCCCTCTCGAAAGGCAGCCCTCACTATCACCGAAGTCGATGTTGCCAACGCAGACAAGAATCCTGAGACTTACTTGTCAAATTTCATGAGCGCGCGCGCCTGGGTTCCTCCGGATGGATCTAACTGGAAAGCCTTTGAGTCAGACGACGAAGATGAAGACAACGACCGCGCCGATGAATTCGAACAGGCATACAACTTGCGATTCGAGGATCCAGAACGAAGCAACGAGTTCCTTCGATCTTATGCTCGAGATGTTGCTGCTGCCAAGTCAGTCAGGCGAGAGGAGAAGACCGGGCGCAAGCGTCAGCGTGAGCTTGAACGCGAGCGCAAAGAAGCAGAGAAGAAGGAGAGACGAGAAGAGAAGGCCCGTCTCAAGAAGCTCAAGCTTGACGAAGCCCAGGAGAAGCTGCGCAAGATCAAGCGCACAGCTGGCAACGCAGGCAAGAATCTTACTGATGATGAGTGGATTAAGTTCCTTGACGACGCATGGGAAGACGACAAGTGGGAGGATGAGATGAAGAAGCGATTCGGCGATGATTACTATGCTCAGCAAGATGATGCTATTGCATCGGATCAAGAGGAGGAGAGCGGAAAGAAGTCAAAGCCAAAGAAGCCCAAGTGGGACGATGATATTGACATCAAGGACATTATCCCAGAATTTGAGGATGAGGAAGAGAAGCCAAAGGTTTCCCTCAGCGACGTTGAGGAGGATGCTGCTGCCGAAGAGGAGGAGGAAGACGACGATGAAGATGGCCACGCCTCCAAGAAGCGCAAGACAGACCACAAGAAGGCTCGCAAGGAGTCTCAGAAGCAGGCTCGCCAGGAGCGCACCAAGCTCGAGGCCCTCGTCGACTCTAAACTCGAGCTCTCTGACCATGCTCTTCTCAAGAAGCCCAGCCATGCCCCTTTCCGCTACCGCGAAACTTCTCCCCAATCGTTCGGTATGACCGCCCGGGATATTCTCCTCGCTCCTTCTGACGCCGCTCTCAACGACTTTGCTGGCCTGAAGAAGCTCGCCACCTTCCGGGACCAAGAGAAGAAGCGCAAAGACAAGAAGCGTCTAGGAAAGAAGGCTCGTCTACGACAATGGCGCCGCGACATCTTTGGTAGAGAGTTCGAACGCGAGGGTCCTACTTATGGATTCGAGCGTTTGGCCACTGCCGACGATGAGGGTAAGGGCTCTGTCATCCAAAACAAGGTCGACAAGCAGAAGAAGCAACAGAAGGACGGAGACCAGGAGGATAACGTGGTTGGTGATGTGGGCGAGAGAAAGAAGAAGCGCAAGAGATCCAAAGGCAAGAAGAATGCTTCAGCCGCCGCGGCAGCGGAAGAGTAAGAGTTTTTCTTGGGGACATTTTGAGTGAGATACCACTGCGCTAGCTAGTATAGTAGTAAAAGACCAGGCGTTCCATGTTGTATATCAAGGTATGGTTTCTTTATAGAAGGATCAGTCACATTACAAAAGCACGATTGTTTAGTTTATGTTTAATTTAACTTGGTCTGATGCAAACAAAGGTCGAATTCTTAATGTGAATCATCACATCTCTTGATAAACGAATGTCAGCTCATTTCTGAATGAACATGACGGGTATGATGGTATCTCAAATGCTGAAAACACAAATTCCCTTCCCAATGGTAAGATGACATGCCCAACAATGTTCGCTTTGAACTTCAATATGCCTCTTCGCCAATGTCCAAGCCCAACTCTAGTAAGGTTCTCCCAAGATACCCAACGTGGAAACAATAAACACATAATATGGTAATATAACCCCATCCATAGACCGTACCACTCGTGGTTCATAACGCCAGACCAAACTATATTTCTGCTTGAAGCAGTTTCCTTCCATTCTAACTACGGGTCAATACCTCTCAACCTTTATTTTGGGTTGATGAGACCTTTGAGAACATCGTGTTGCATGTGCTAATCTGCCAGGCAATCCTTCCTAAGGACCCTGTTGCTGTAGCCCACCCATTGCATTTGGCGTTGCCAAACCACTGCCTCCTGTGCCAAAGACGCCGGTGAATGGATCGATTCCTTCCATACTGAAGCCGGGATCCTGGCCCATCTCCGGGGGCTCCATGTTGAATGGCATGAACCAGGCAGATGATGCTTCAGGTCCAGATAGCCCTGCTCCATCTGCCATGCCGGCTCCTTGACCATTCATGCCAGCTTTAATGTTAGACCGCCGGCCTTGCAAATCTTCATCCGGCTGAGTACCCGGAACTGCATCCCAACCCATACCAGTCATCATGTCGTGACCGCTGCCCAGACCGGTACCAACATCCACCGAGTATCCGCCAAAAACAAGTTGACGGTCAAGAGGGTCAATATTGGTGTTTGAGCCCGAGCCAAAATTCATAGCGAGTAATTCGGGCGGGAAGAAGGTCGGTGTGTGCCTGTGGTGAGAAAAGGCGGTCATGTTGGCGGGGCTCATGGGTGACATTGCAGTGCTGAAGGCTGAGTTCTGCGGGTTGGACACTGCAAGAGGGTTAAAGCCGGCCGTGCCGGTAGTTTGGAGTCCCAAGGCACCCGAAAACCGGCGTTCTTGATCTCCTACGGAGACCGAATCGGTGTCCGTACCCTGCATAGGATCGAGAGCCTGGCTAGACTGCACCGACATACCCGTTTGTTTCTTGTTTCCTTGTTTTCGTTTCGGCGCCGCTGCTCGGATACTATCCTTGTGCTCGATGCTTTGCGGCGTTGGAAGCGTGGAGAAGTATTCCTCCACTGACTGCAACTCAGGCTTTGCTTCGAGAACACCATCTGCCCCCAGATCCTTTCGTTTATGAGTAGCAGGATCCATAAATTCAGCGTCAGAAAGACCGTGTGGATAGCGATTGAACCAGTCTCCGTATTGAAGAAAAGATGATTGCGTGGCGCGTTCGTTGACGTTTTCGCCAGCTCTCACAGCATCCAGAGCATTTCGATACTGCGTGCGAATATTTTCCACCATCCAGTGAAACATGCCCCAATACTTCTTCATCTTGGTGAGATATTTGACATTGGTAGCCAAGTTGGCCTCAGCCGCTGGCTTCATAGAGGGATTGAGAGAGATTATGCCCAAAATATGAACTGTCGTCGAGGAGAAGGCACAGTATCCAGCAAACGGGGCGGAGACAAAACACCGCGGTTGCTCGGCTTCTCGAAGGAGCTCCGATATCCGATTAGCTGCATTGAATGTCCTCTTGCTCGCTTCTGAGAAAAAGTCGTTGTGTGCGCCCTGTTGCTTCCGTGCGGACATGGCGGCTCGACTTACGAAGAGGATGTTGTGCTGTAGGCAGATATGCATAAAGAGAAATTGACCTGCCGTGTTCTCTGTCTTGTGCACTTCAAGATTCTCGACAGAGTATCGAAGTGACAAGGGCAGACTAGCCTCGAGGTTCACAACATCATTGAGATGCCTGATGTACTGCGACTCATCTTCCCACATTGGGTTGGGGTCCAGTTCCTTTCCTCCTTGGCTCAAATAAGTTATGATTCTTCCCCACAAGGCAATAGCCCGAACCAAATAAGCCGCTACGCCCATGTTCTCTCGTGCATCGGCAAGTTGTCCGTCGTTGGGAGAAGCAGGGTGAGGTATCTGCCCATCCAACATCTCTGTTGGCGCAGGCATGTCAAATTGAAAATATTTCTCTTTGACTGGTAGGGGAATCTGAATGGTATCTTCCCGGACGAACATGGGCCGATCTGTCCCGGAAGAATTGAAGCGATCCATGAGGAAGCAAGCCCACATTATTCGTCGTCGTATCTCTCGGTCGATAAAACTAAGCTGCTTTTTGGCACCGTTACGGCCCGAGGGATCATACTCTAGATCTTTGTGCAACTGAAGAGCGAATGCCATCCGAATGGCTTGTCCACCTAGAGCCCAGCTGCGGCCGCCTTGACATGTTCCAAATTCGTGCAAGCCCAGAATGAGTAAGCATGTCAAGATGGTAAGGTTTGGCCATTCATATCGTCTTGTGCAAATCTCACGAGCATGGGTTGCCCACTCTTCGCCGCGTAAGAACTCTGGTCCAGATGAACTCACTAGAGGATTCGAAGTGAAACGAGCTGCCACAGCGCACACTGTAAGAATGAGAACTGGGGGTAAGGTACCATTTCTGTAGAAAGTTAGACGGGTATATGAGATAAAAATCGATGGAAACTTACTTTAGCTTTCGCATGTAGCTTGGCTTGTGTAAAAGATGATAAGATTGGCCATAGACATTGTCGAAGAAAACTTCTGCGAGATGCTCCTGTATCTCCTTGGATGGGAGTGCATCGGTGCCTTCATGCTGCAATTTGTTCTCCTCGGTTTCTTGTACTTGTAAGCTACTTGGCCTGTCGTCGCCGTCAATCTTGGGCTTCGAAGGCGCCTTGGCCCACGCCTCCAGATCAGGTCCGAAAGCTTCCTCAGCACCACGCTTTTTGGTTGACTTATTTGAAGGCACGGTTCCTGGTATGGCTGGCTTGACCACGGCACGGATGACGGACGATGCGACCTCTTGATCTGACTTGGGTATGACCTTGATAATGCGCTCTTCCATACGTTTCAACCGCTTGTCAAGCATGGCCATGTAGTCTGTTCGAGGTGCAGCCTTTCGAGTGGTAACCTTGTAGACACATGGGATGCGTGAGCGTAAACAGTGCTTGCAAGCAGGTTTCTCGCCAGAACACCGGATCTTCTTTCGGCGGCATGCAATGCAGGCGAGCGGGAGGCGTTTTCTTTCTTTACCAGCCTTGGTCTTAAGTTCACTCCACGCAGGTGTGGCATCAGCTTTATCTTCCTTGTGTTTACCGCCCAGATCTGTTCCATCTGCACGATTACGGGAAGACAAGCCGAACTCATCGGCGTTTGAGTCTTCCAGGGCGTTTGATGAAGGAGAGATCCGACCTTGACCAGTTTCAGAACCTTCGATGCTCTGGCTCCGGTTGCCCGGAGGCAGAGCGCCGAACGGTAGACCAGCGTGCGAAAGGCCGGACATGGCTTGGTGCTGAGGAAACGGAGTGGGAGACTGCGATGCGTGTGTGTGATCGGCAAGGGAGACAAGAGGAGATTGGTCGGGGAGACCTTGGTACGCAAAGGAAAAATCGTCGAAGTGTGAGGTATCCATCAAGGCGCCGTGAGAGGGAGAAGGCGTAGGGTGCAATCCGGGAACGTCGCGATAGAGTTGAGGGGCGGAATCGAAGGGTGACGGGGCATGTTGAGGTTTCAAAACGGCACGACCGGACATGACTCTGCCAGACAGCTACAGAGTTGCGACGCGGAGGCTTCCGAGACCGAGAATTTCGGCGATGGGAAACAAATGTATCGGACCGTGGTGATGGTAGCAGTGCGGAACGTCTGGATTGGATTGGGGACGGTATGATGGTCCAACGGGGTAAAACCAATGTTTTACCAAGACAAGACAGGACAAGACAAAGACGTTGGCAGGTATCCGTACAGCTGTTGTGCAGCTCAAAACGTTGCTGCTGCAGCGCAGGAGCGTTGAGTTGAGTTGGGGTGACCCGAAGTCGTCCGGGGAGTTTATGGAGAAAAGTAAAGTAACGGGTACGTATGTTGTCAGTGGCTCCCCGC
This sequence comes from Fusarium praegraminearum, assembly GCA_002093855.1. Taxonomy (NCBI): domain Eukaryota; kingdom Fungi; phylum Ascomycota; class Sordariomycetes; order Hypocreales; family Nectriaceae; genus Fusarium; species Fusarium praegraminearum. The sequence goes on along the minus strand of LXHY01000128.1, from coordinate 97,666 downwards.
ACTGGAGCTGGGGACAATCTGCGCCCCGACTGGGGCGAAGGAGTTGCTGGCGGGAAATGGAGAGTTTAGAGCGGTCGCGGAGGCTGAAGTCCTTAGTCTTAGTATCGATTGACGTTTTTTTCGCAAGGACGAATGGTCGCTCTGGTTCTCGCTCGCCTATTCGGGTAGTTGGGAATTGAACGGTCGTTGTTGTCCGCAAAGGAGGGATGCGAGAAAGAGAATTGAAGAGTCGACGGGGCTCTTTGGGCGGAAGGGAAAAGGATTGAGTCGTGGGAAGCTGGGGGTCCAAGTCCAACGTCGAGGAGGGTGGGACCGTTTACCTTTTGTCGTTAAGTAGGCACCCAGGATTGTAGAAGCAGTGATCACGATAGGTCGGTTAGGTAGTAGGTTGGCGGGTTAGTAGACACCTAGAGGCATGTTATAGTGCACGGCCCAGGGGGTGTGACTGTGGGGTAGACTAAACTGTTGTAGACATGGAAGACAAGACAAGACAAGACAGTCTTGGACTTCAACCAGCTACCAGGGACAAAAGAGGCTGTATTGGATCAGGTCTCGATTGGATTGAATTGGGGCTGTCACATTTTTCTTGGTCTCATCTCTTGTTATCTCTGTCTTCCATGTCTAGCACGTTGACGACATGCTAGTCAGAATAGTACTAAGGCAATAGTGAATATGTCAAAACCATCCACATGTGTACTACTAATGTACTGTAGGTACCTACAATACCAAGACATCCATGGTGGAGCTGTCGAAAGCACGGTGGACGCGTGCATACGGATACCTTAGTAGGGATCCCTACGTACAGCAGTTGAAGAGTCCCCATTACAACAATTCGTGACGTGGTAGTCCTTGTCATGTGTAATAATCGACGCTGATGTCCAAGGATGCATATAACTCAACAGTGCAGAGTATACCGACTAATGTATTATCTGATGTAACCGCCATTGAGGTCAGGTTCTTAGCCTCCACCCGGGAAAAAGATGCACTGAGATAAACGAATCCATCTCCTTGTCTCCTTTTCTGCTCTTCTCCTCAGTTCTTGGCCTTTTACTATTGAATTACAGAATCAAAGCTGGACATCATAGCAACAATATCAACTGCCTAGGTATCCGAACGAGGAACCTCCGCCCAATGAGCCTCTCGGACGTCAAAACGGCACAGCAGAGAGTAGAGCACGGGACGCGGAATATCCCCACAGGGCTAGAGGAGCTCAGGCTACCCAACGTGCACAGAACTTGTTTAGTACTAACGACTCTCCCGAGCATATTATGATGTTCATATGAACGTGCAATCTTCTTGAATACGACTGGAGGAGAAACGAGCCTCAACAAGCATCCATCTCCTTGCAAGTGCAAGACGCACAAAAAGAGGCAATGCTAATAGTATTCTATTATTTGATTGCGGCTGTCTCGGCTGGACTATCCGCTGTTGAGCTGGTATCCCACCGGAATCCGGATCATCCCAAACATCGCATCGCATCGTATCGTCATCTTTTCCCATACATACCTACTGAAAAGGTTCTCCAACGGGACTCCCCCGTTAGGCTTGGTGTCACGCTGTCAAGGTTCACTGAGACAAGGCGCGGCAGGATACAGAAAGGCTAACGCGAGCGGGCCAGGGGGGACCCCTGATTAGTGACAGTCCAGTCTTGGTTCTGCCCAGGACCCCGGGCCTTTTGAGGCAGCGAAGGAAAAGCAGGGCGTCGATAGCTCACTCCGTACTGTACATACCCAGCAGACCTACCTGGCTGGGGGGACTGGCTGACTGGGCAGACAAACAAGATGGACAAGAGGCCGCCTTGGCTTGAAAGAGATCTCGCTGCAGATGTGATTGCATGAAACTAGTCGAGAAATGCCGGACTCTGCCAGGGTCTAGTCTTGCGACTACCGCCCAGGCACTCTATCTGTCTCTTTCTTATTAATCTCTGTCTCTCCCCTGCCTGTCTGCCTTTTCCTGTGTACATACCCTCCTCAACAGCTGTTGTCTCCTGATTTAGACACGATTCCTCCTCCTCCTCCCCCCCGATGATACCCATCGGAGAAATAGGTGTCTTCGTCTAGCATCACCCATGAAACTGGCGGTGCAATACAGATGATCTGCGGACTAAGTTCTGCTTTGGAATCACCAATTGAGCAGACCGCGGGATATCTTGTTGTTCATCCTAGCAAGGACAGACAATCCCTGTTGAATTGGCGGTAACTTCCGAGTGCGATTGGGATAGAGCGACTTTAGACTTTACAGCCAAAATAACGAGGTGTCATTATGTTACATGCACCAATGTTGACAATAGGGGAACTGAACACAAAGCAAAGACATCGTCAGCGTCATTGTTATTGTTATCATTGTCATATTTGCTACCTATGCAACATAGTATATGCACGGTAGTATTCAATCTCGTGGGACGAATCGGAATATGCTACTTGCTGGCTTGCTTGGTTCATAGCTCACAAGTGAGGCGTGTATCTCTTCTCTTGTCTTCTTTTCCCTTCTCCTCCTTTCCCTTCCTTTCCAACCTTAACCGCCAGCATGCATCTTGAAATAGCACATCACACATCCCCAATACCTTGACCGTTGCAAGTGAAGAAAAAAATTAAAATCCGCGAGACAAATAACGGTTCTCCCATCATCCCTTTCTGCACAGACACTTCAATACATGGATCCCTTGCCGAGCCAAAAGTTCCTCGCCCTCTAGTATGGTATGTATGATGGATAATGGATCTCCGACGTTAGGGCTGGATGGAGTAGAGTTACTCTTCTCTGTCTGTCTTGGCTAGTCACGATGTCGCTTGGAGACATGATCGCCATATAACCAGTTACGCATGGTTATCGTACTGTAACATCGAACTGACGATCCGGTCTCGAACCTCACCACCATCACGTCTCATTTTATTTTCACACACCTACATGCATATCCCTCGTAACCGATTGTCAATGACATACAGCACCTCCTGTACCATAGTTATTAGTACCTACGCAAAGCCGCATACCTAGGTTGTTTTGCATCTTTCTCAGGCACTAAAGTGACAACCATCCGTGCCGGTCCGATATCCTTTGCTCTCTTTCTTGTCCCATCAACCATTCTGTCCTTTTTGCTCTACGCCTTGGCGGGCGTAACAATGCCATAGTCCGCCCGCAGCACTGCCATGTTACCTGTGCTATTCTGCTTGCGTGTTTGCGCCGCACCGCATCTTACTGATCAGGAGGAGAGGCGTCAGGGACATGCAATGTACAGAGTAGGTAGTAGTTCGTGCAATAGTTCTTGGTATAAGCCAAAAAACGGAGAGAAGAGCATCAGGTTTACGGACAGGCCAGTATTCTGTGTATTCGGTATGTGGGATAAGTGGGATAATATCGACGCGTGGGGTTTCTCTTTCATGGTATTGTACGGATAAACGTCCCAAATATCAAGGAAATTAGGTCATTATCTCAGACGCGCGCTCCTTGCATCTCAGCTCGCCTAAGCCCTACAAGGTGATTGTTTAGATTACCACGTCCCATGCGAGTTACCAACTGGAAAATTAACTATACCGCTCCTAAAAAGGATAATATAAGCTATTCCTACTCTGATGACTGTGCCTCAACTCAAACGTCCAAGTTGGGCTGAGCACTGAGTTTTGCCAACAAACGGTACCTGCAGTCTACCCTATGCTGCCCTCCATCAAGACAATTTGGACTGAACTCGAGTCTCAGTGTGGCAATGAGTGTCTCTCCTACACTCCTTCTGGAAGGTGTCGTAGCATTCCTGTAGTAAGTAGGTAGCTCAGCATATCAAACTGGCAACTTGATGGACCAACCACGAGCTGCTGGCACTTACACGGTCAGACCTATTTATGTATTACAGGTCTGAGCCTCGGTCCGTTTCGACTGGTCCGATCTCAACTGCAGCAATCAAACTGTTGTCGATGTCTCACTGCATAAAACGCAGATTATATCTCCCGGTTGTGGCCAACTAGTCCTACCAAATTATCATTTACCCTCAGGAAATCGTGAATCTTTGAATCTTGAGCTACAAATTATAAAAAAAGAAATCAATAACGCGTGATTGGTCAACATGTACCGTCAGACACAATAACAAGGCCTTATTCACAAGCATATTTCCGCTATTGATGATCACAATTCCTTCATTAACCTTAAATCGAGTCAGGACTCCATTGATCCAAACGCCCGGAAATGCTATAATACGCCATGCCATGCTGCGCCCCCAGTCCCTGTAATCTATCAGACAGAGATTCTCCGTGAGCGAACTTTAATAACCAACCAATGCCTAACTCTCCGCCCCTATTTACTCGTCACCTTTGTGCTTGATGTACACAGGAATTCCATAGAGTACCACCGCGGCGGCGTTGAGATACTTGAATCTGCACGCCTCCCTGGACCGTGCAACAGCCTCGGCTAGTGACACGTTCCGTGTTACCTGCCCATCTTCCTCCGATTCACTCGCCGTAGTCTCGTCCTCGCCCGAGGCCCGACTCTTTCCCTTGGCTCGCTTATCCTCCTTGAACGTGCCCTTGGGAAACAACCCCCATTCCTCAAACGATCGGCCCGCGAACCGATCAATGTCCCTATCCGTCACGTCCCATAGTGTGCCCACAACCGCCGGGCATCCGGCCATCATGTAGTTCCACACTGGGCCGTAGTTCTCAAACTCTCCGGCTTCCGTCAGCGATGCCGAACTGCAACCCATTAAGAATGTTGCTGGCTTGCACTTCTCCAGACGACGAATTGCGCGTGCTCGAATGTACTGCGCCCCGCTTCCGTGGCCAAAGTAAAGAAAGATCTCAGAGTCTGACAAGGCCTTTTCGAACTCAGCCTCTTGGGGTGCGCGGTTGACAATGCCGTTCCAATTTCTGAAACCCTTCATGATTGGCTGGAAAGTAGACTGCGTGTTGACCAAGTCTGTTGAGGGGTTCAGGATGTAAGTTCCTCGATCGGCAGAGACATAGTGACCTTCAGGCGCATCGTCAGAGCCATCGTCGTTTGCAAATGACTGCGATTCCGTGATGAGCTGCCTCAAGCAAGCAAGAGAAGGAACGCGTGAAACTGCGAGACCTTCCATGCATGGCATTGACTCCCAAGGGAAAGCATGGAGAGCCTTGTCTAATACCAAAATAGTATGTGCGTCTTCTGCTCGTTCTGATCCTGTCTTAACAGCGTTGTAATAACCACGTAGTGCATCGTATGTCTCAACAACCATTGCATCAAAATCAATTTCATCGTAAGCGTTGCGTTCTCCATGGAACTGAAGAATGTCGACGACAAAGTAGAGCAGATCGTTGAGTGCCTCATCGTAGTCACTGTCTGGATCAGTTGGATCACCAAGCCCGATGAAGAGGTCGAGCACTCGGGGGTCGAGAGACACCTTGGACGTCTTTGTTGGCTTCTTGCCTCGGCCCTGTTTTCGTGAAGGCAAATTGCTGTCGAGAATCTGGTCAAAGCTCTTTTGAAAACGTGCAAGGAGATCGGGTCGGCGTTCGTGTTGGGAGAAGATTCCCTTGAAACCACCCAGCCACGTCGTCTCAACAGTGGCTAAAAGGTCCTTGAGTCGTCCATCCAATGCGTCTCGCTCTGCCCACCAGGCAGACTTTGCACCCTTGACATTGAAGTCACGACTGGCAGAGTGGCTGGTTTCATTGGCAAGCCGGATGATCTCCATCATCTCCTCCTTACCGTGCTCGAAATTGAAGATCTCGGAGTCAGCATCTCGGGAATTGGCACGCTCGAGCGGTAGTCGGAGAATGAAAGGACTGTGGCCCGCTTGGAATTTCGTGATGCACAAATCATGATGGTTGTCGCTTAAAGAGATGGAGAATACACTCCAGTTGTGAGGTACCAAGTCAATATAGTCCTCTTGAAATTTAGCCATCTCAGTTGTGAGTCCGACGCTATCACGTCTCGAAGTTTGGACAGACCCCGAGCCATCTGTTTCGGCGCCTTCTTTGGTCTGCAGTGTACTTTGCTCACGCTTCCAGGTGACGTTGCGAGCCAAATCAACAGAGAAAGTCGCAAACCCTGAGCCTGCGAGAACCTTCGATTGCGTTGTTGAGGTGGCGGAAAGAAGAATGACCGTGTTCTGAAGTAGAGCCGAGATGCGATGTACCATGGTGCTATTAGCAGTTGATAGGGTCGAAGCGTGGGCCTCGAGAAGAAGCTCTTGGGCTTGTCTTAATGCTTCGGCGAACGCAGGAACATTGGCCTCCTTGGAACCTTTTCGCTCGGTGGCTGTTGCAGCTGCACGTCCCTTGCGAGGAGGCGTCTGACTTATGGAGCGTCTCGTCTTGTCAGAAGCTGCGACTGCTGGAAAAGAGATTGTCGAATCCTGAACAACAGAGAAGACGGGATCATGAATCATCTGCTCTGTGCTGTGGCCGATGAGAGAAATCGCAGTCACTACTTGTTCTTGCGATAGAGTACCGAATAGTTTCGGCAGTTCTTTAGCAAGCTCCAGAGTTGACAGAGCCGAAGTCCAGTCCTTCTGGCTGATGAAGCCCAGGGCTCGCGACAGAATGACGGAAGCCATCAAAGATGCCTGGTACGCGTCCTTTGGCAACCTGGACACTTCCAAAGTAGATGGTTGAGTCTTGGTTGCTGTTTGTCGCTTTCGAGTCTTTGGTGCAGGGGCAGGAGCAGCAGGGGCAGCTTTGGCTCGGGTCGTCCTGGCAGCAGTGCGAGTAGCGCGTGTAGTGGCGGCAGCTCGTGCTTTGGCAGCAACGGGAGCTGTCTTCTTAGCCTCGTTCTGGATGCTCAGTACCTTACCATGATCTCCGAGACGTTGGGCAGTATCCTCCGCAAGTTGAAGAAGTTGAAGAGCCTTGTCTTCATCACCTGTATCGCGAAATAACCCGCCCAGTTGGCAAGCAACTCGAACCCTAGACGCCGAGATATCCTCTGGCAACTCCTTGAAAGCCTCGTTTCCAAAATCGAGGGCCTTTGTTAGCTTGCCAGCGCGATGGTAAACAGATCCTATCCAGGCCAGGACTTGTGCTCGATAGAGCGGAGAGCCCGTAGTCTCTGCGATCTTCTGGGCGGATTCCGCATAGTAAACGGTTTCTTGATACATGCCAAGGTGAGCGTATACGGAAGAAACGTGCAAAAGTCCTCGCAGAAGGGGGAACGCGAGTGCCCAGAATCTTGGCCCAATCACTTGGCCGAGTTTTGAACCAGCCTTGACACTATCCAAGCTGGTCGTTGAAGCGTCCATAACACTTGTGTTAGCGCTTTGAGACAAGGATGCTTCTATCTTGGACCAGTCATGAGACAGGACCCGAACACTTGATTTGACGCTGATCAGAGCTTCCTGAACTTGACCGCGCTTCAGTGCGAGAACGGATTCCAGGAACGAACTTAGAGCAATCGACATGTTAGCTTGGGATCTTGACAGCGCCCACGACGAGGTAGATCCGCTGTAGATAGCTTTAGCTGCCGCCAGTGCGGAATTACTAAGAGCAGTTAGGATGAATAGCTTGTAATGATGCTTTGACAGAAATAATGACTTACGCTTCTTCAATGTCGCCGATGCCAGAATAGTACTCGGCTTGAGTAAGATGGAATTCGGCAATCAGGCCACGGGAGACGCCTTCTGCTTGGTCCAGCAGCTTCTTCGTCGCATCGAGTGTCTCTTTTGCTTCGGCAAAATGACCAATGTTGAGATGCTGGGAGGCGAGGAGCGTGTGATTGAGAATTACATTGTTGTATGTCGGTTCGGCGAGGATCTTGGACAGAGGCGTCGACAGTTCCAATATCTCGAGTTGCAGCCCGTGCTCACCTCTCAGGCTAGCAAACTGACTGGCAGATTGTAGATGCAAAACGAGACCATCTGGGTTATCGATCTGTTCGCAGAGTTCACTCCTCGACTTGCAGGATTCGGTCATTGATTTCCAAGAAGCGATAGCGTCTCTCAGTACAGGCACGGGAAGTGGAGCGTCAGTAACCGCCAAAGCTGATACCGACTTCTCCAGTGTCCTCAGATGAGGGATGTAACGAGTCAGAGAGCTGTCCTCGCCGTAGGTCTCATTGTCTAGCTGCTGTGTCGATTCTTCGACCAATTTAACGATCTGTTCCATCTCATTCTCTTCTCCAATAATTTGGAAAAGTAGGTGGAGTAAGACTCGAAGGCGCCGGATCGGAAAGCGTTCTGGTGTATATATCTTCAAAAGAGCTTGTACAGAAGGGTCATGCAATTTAAGCGGCTCACCCTTGGAAGCTATGTCGCCGACAATCTGCATCAAATGCTCCAGTACTGCAGCTCGCTCGTTTTCTTGTAGGAAAAAAGCCCAGTCGTTCCATGACTGATCGAGCTTGGCAATTGAACGCAGGGTTCGTGACAAGGTTTCTGCCTTTCCATCAGCGGTCCAAGCAACACTGGGAGGCTGCGAATCGAGGGCTGTTGTGACTTTCACCAGGGCACCATCTTCAATCATGTTTGTGCAGACTGATCGCAACGTTCGGATTGCCTCTTCGCTTCGGTTCCCAGCCTTGCACAGGTCGGCAAAAAGTTCCAGCTTTGTTGAGATCTGGGCCTTTTCCTGCTGTGCCATGGGCCGGTCCTGAATTATCTCGATGGATCGACTCAAGCACTGAAGAATCTCCTTGTTGATTTGCTTGGATTTGCCAAGGTCCTTGCGTAGCTGATTGTACCTTGCGAAGTATAAACTTGAGATCTTGACAAAATAACCGCTCAGCTGCTCCGTTCGTGAGATCGAAATTGTAGGATCGAGAACACTGTCGACTAGTTTGTTGCAATCCCACAAAACTTCGTCCATTTGCTTCCATGAAGTTGAGTCGTTTTGAATGTCACCATTGACAACCACTAAAGCACCATCGATGATCTGGCTAATTGTCTGCATCAGAGTTTCTCGTCGTTGATCGAATTGCAGAATGGTCTTGGTAGAGGCATCCCTACCAGGAGGAGCTCCTAGCCAGCGGCGACCGAATCGTGGGAATTTTGTAATAAACGTTTTGAGGTGTTGCATGATAGAGCTGACTGTGTTTCTGGATTTTGAGTCTTTCGAGTTGCTCACAAGTAGTCCAACAGCTGATCGTCGGGCCAGTGAAAGGCTATCCAATAATTCATTTAGGTCAGTAATATTGCCACTTAAACTGCCTTCCAAGCTCTCTGTGACTTCTTGCACGAGTTCCTTCGTAGCGGAATCGTATTTGGACTGTTTGAGTGAAGCAGCAAGGAGACGAGCCGAGACCGAGAATATGCGAATAGCTGATTCCTCATCAGGGTTCAATATGCCCTTCAGTGTTTGAAACCACTGGCATGCTGCTTCGTATTGGCGATCTGTTTGAGCTGCGACTCCTAGGAGCTGATAGAGCAAAGTCAGGGGGGATTCGGATGAAGTCTTGGCTTGTGACTTTTGAGATCCTATGAGATCCATAAGTTCCTGGAATGATGCAGCAATCAGGTCATACGTTGGTCCATTTGAAGAGGGATGTCGTCGAGTATATGCGCGTACGCAGCGAGAAAAGGGCGAGAGTATGTCGTCGTCGATGCTTCCTCGATGGCCAGCCATTTTCCACCACTTAAGCTGGGCCTTAAAGCACAGCACTTGCAGTTTAAAAGCTGAAGTGGGAGAAGGGCTCAGTCGTATTTCAGTGGCAACTTGGTCCTCCTTGCTGGACACACTGGGTGCGAATGACAGAATCGTCTGGGACAAAGACGCTAGTTGCCGAGCCGCCTTTTGGGTTTCCTTTCTGTCTTGAGCTCCCAATCTCTCGTACAGTCTGACAGGGGAAGATAGGTGAGATTCCTCAAGGAATGGCAATGCGGCTTCGATGTGGTGTGGCTTTTTGGAATGCGAAATCCATCGTAGCACTTGGAACTGACATCCTGTGACTACAGGGAGCAAGTTGTCGGGGACCTTGTCGCCATAGTCGAGTAATTCCGCAATAACTTGAGCTGCTGTTTGCCCCTCGCTTGATGTAGGTTTTGTTGTCTTGCTGACCCCAGAATCCAGCCTTCGTTTCAAGATTCTCAGCTCCTTCAGCGCTTGGTCCTGGAACCCTAGAGTCAGAAGCTTGCCGATGAATGCTGACATTCCATTCTCGAGTTGAAAGTCTGTCTGTGTGGGCTGGACGGAGCCAATAGTTGATCGAAGGAAGGAAAAGGCGGTGCGCGCGCACTCCACAACTGCAAGACATCCTGTCGATTGTGGCGGTGGTTGTGATGTTGCCTTTGATGTGACACTCGGTGAAGTAGCGACTCGGTTCAAGGTTCGGGGCTGCAGCGGAGACAAGGGCGCGGATAGGGACCTGCGTAGTCTTCGGGGGGCAGAAGGGTTCTTCAGATCGCCTTGAGATGTTTGTCGCTTGCTGGGAGTCGTGGGAACCGATGGTTTTGCAGCCTCGTTTAAGGACTTGATGCAAATGTTGATGACATGCGTCGCGAGAGCAGCACGGTCTTTGGGAGGTAGCTGTTGTTTGGCTGGCGCCGCCTTTTTCGTCTTTGAGTTCGCCGTTGTCTTTGATGTCGTTGTTGAGTTGTCGGCGTCCAGTAATAACAACTCCTTGAGCGTCACAACGGTCGCTGTTGTGCATGTTGAGGTGGACGTCAGGGCCGTCTTGACCGCGTCGGCCTTTGCTTGTAGTGAAGCCATTGTATATTATGTGTGTAATTTCGTTACCATACCGTCGTGAAAAACCAAAAGCTCCCTATATGGAGGTACAATACGTATGTTGAAAAAACAAAAGGCTTCAATTCTACAATCCGCAATGGTTAGTCATTGGCAGGTTTAGTCCCTGTTTAGGTACCCGTAGTGTAGTCTAGCCCCGGAATTGGCAAACAGCGGCGGTTGTCTGGGGCAACTATCGGATCTCGGATCGGATGGCCCGTGCTCTCAACTTTTCGGTAGAATCTTTGTCACTCTTTGGGGTTTGAGCTAACGACATCACTTGCTGTAACAGCTTCAAATCGACCAACATGTCACTACGAACACTCTCGATTCGGCCAGGCCAAATTCGAGCAGCTAAGATTGCACTGAGAGCGTCTCATGCATCCAAATTCGGATTTCGATACTCGAGCACAGCCCCTGTAACCATTGCCGATGGCCAATTCTGGCGTTCCCTTATACCGAAGCCTTTGCGAAAGGAAAACCGTCAATTGAGGAAGAAATCGAGAGAATGGAACCCGGCGACGTTCTTTATCGTCATATTTCTTCTCATCGGATCAATGTCGATACAGATGATTGCGCTGCGGAATTCTTTTGATCGATACATGCGACAATCAGAGGCCAGGATTACGTCTTTGCGGGAGGTTGTCGAGAAGATTCAACGGGGAGAAACAGTTGATGTTGAGAAGGCCCTCGGCACTGGTGACCCTGGAAAGGAAGCGGATTGGGAAGAAAGTAAGAACAGTATCAAAGATATCAGAGGGGGCATGTCACTAATGAATCTCTGCAGTGCTCAAGGCCATCGAGCGTGATGAAGCAAATCGCAAAGCGAAACGGGAGAAGGCCGAGCGAACTGAGCCTGCAACTGCAACAGCAACTGCAGCACCGGTTGCCGAAGTGCAGAACACAGAACCTGCTCACGCGGCACCAGCAAAGCCAAAAGGCGGAAGCTTCAAAAACTTCTTTTAGATGTAAATGGATATAACCTCATGGCTGGGAAGTACTGTACAGATGCATGGACTAAGAAAGCATATCCTTGAAGATGCCGGGATTTGCGATGGAAGCTTGCAGCGATGCCTTTATTGGTGCCTCCGCCGGTGCCACATCATTGCGCAGGGCGGAGAGGAGAGCAGGAAGGAGATCATCTGTTGACAAGGCGACTCTTACGCCCTGCTCGCCTCGTTGGTTCGGGTCCATATCCGCAAAAAACTTATCCTCGCCTCTGATACCGCCCATGCTGATGACAGCGATGGGCATACCCCGATCCTGAGCTCGCTTGGCAAGTCGCCATGCCGAATAAGTGGCAAGCGAGGTGCCAACCACGAGCAGCTTTCCGGCATTATCGATGGCTTCTTCTGCCGCGTTCTTGACACGGCTGTCGATACTCTCGCCAAACATGACTACAGCAGGTTTTAGAATGCCTGCTGTGCTGGGAAGCTTCCAAGCCCCATCCGCGTCGGCTTGTACAATATGTTTGTGACCGTCTGAGTTGTTTGGCGGGTGAGACAAGCATTTAGGACAAGGTGGGTATCTGAAAGTTGTGTAGGGGGCGTCTGGCAGGTCAACATCACCGTCGGGGTTGACCTTGAGGCCTTTGAATCGACGTTCGACTGGGTCTTCAGTATCTAGCGCCCCCGACTCGAGGGCTTTCTTGAGTAGATCAGCCCATCGGGGGTTGAGGCTGGCCAGCTTCTCTTGGAACTCATTCCTGGAGAATTCGTTCCTACAGGTGGTGCAGACAACAGCCCTTAGATATCCATGTAACTCTAGAGTTGATAGATTGGGATGGGCCCTCGGGTGAAAGGAGTCAACATTCTGAGTAATAACACTTCGTATTAGACCCAAATCTCCCAAGTCCCTTATGGCATGATGCCCACTATTCGGTGATGCTTTTCGTAGATTGGACCAGCCTAGAAAGCTACGAGCCCAATACCTCTTTCGAGATTCATGACTCTTGAGAAACTCAGGGTAATAGATGGGACGATATGTTTTGTTGACCTTGTAAGTGCCTTTGACGCCTCGATAGTCTGCTAGGCCAGAAGCAACTGACAGACCTGCACCTGTGAGAACAACAGCCGAGGAGGGCAGATGTCTCGGAGATGGGGCAACGAAGAAGCGATGAAGCGCGGCAATGGCACCGGGGAGGGTAGAGGCTGAAGCCGGTGCTATCACTGAGGGCAAGGGAAGGTCCGTGTAAGGGATCCTGAGCAGAGGTTTGCTCATTGGGGCCGGGTTTATTCCAGAGTCGTAGCTCAAGGATTACTCGATTTAGTAACGATCAAGGCGCAGTTGTGGTGCAATATTCAACTGTTACCAATTGCTCGTAGAGGATTGGTGGAATGACCTGATGAGGCGCAAGCTGACTCTTGGCCAGTCAAGATGAAGTGTTATCCGGGGTTTGGACAGGCAATTGAAGAAGTGGTTACGAAGCAGTGAATGGCTTCACAATACTGTAGGTTTAGCGACAGGGGTTAGTTATTCTTAGCCAGAGAGCGCGTCATTGGTTTCAGGGACGTTTCTCAGCCTTGCTATTGTAGACGGGCGGGAACGAATCCTTGTGGCTTAGGAGGATCCGAAAAGACGTAGGGAAGCAAACACAGTTGACTGTGCTTGTGGCCCGAGCGCTCTACGTCTTGAAGACCTACGTGTGAAGCTACTGGGTTAGATAGAGGTAGGTAGTCAATTCCTCCCCCACATTCCGAATCAGACGTAATGATAGAGGACTGTTGTGGCAATGAGGCAGCTCTATCAATTCATAGGAGCAATGAGTTGTACGTTCGTAATATACAAGGAATCAGAGGGTTTGACTGGACTATCTGAATACAAGCATTGGCACCTAGGTATTTGAAAGAACACAACTGAGCTGAGCTTGAACAACATTAGTACACAGTCTGTACATGCTCTGTACCTTAGCAAAGTCAAGCTGCAAGAAACTTGGCAATCGATAGGACCTGACTAAAGATCTACCTCAGCGGTCAAGGGCAATTCCGGAGACCGGAACGTTTGGATACCATATCAGGCGAGGATGTCGTAGATAGTGGGTTCATTTTACTTGACTTGACTGGACTGTAGACTAGGTATTTGGCCTTGTCTTGTCTCAATGGGCGTCGTTTCTTTCTCTCCTTCTCTACTAATTGCCGCAATCAACTTTTCTTTATCAATCAGTGGAGTTTAAGGTTGTGAGCTGCCTGAACTGATAATCTTGATAATCTCGATTCTGTTATTTCTTCCGCCTTTCCCTCCGACGCAACTCAATTTAACTCAATTTACTGATCAAATACCCCGAGCTGTTTGATCCGCATTCGACCGAGCCAAATCGGCTTATTGAACCAATTCCGAAACTTGAAACTCCGTTAACGGGCATAACGTCAACGTCAATAACAACAGTAGCACCAATTCTGTATTGTCTTTCCTTTCCTCCCTTTTTTCTTCTTCTTCTCAACTGTGCAACGCAACGACGCAACGATATATAACTTTTACACGCAATCATTTATCCACTGGAAGCCGGCTATTCTCCCACTTTACGGAAATCCTTCAATCTCGGATATATGAGTCTCCCGCAGGCCGGGCGTCCCATGGGGCCTGGTGTAGGCGCAGGCGCAGGTGCAGGCACAGGCGGAAATATAGGACGAGCGGCAGTGGGAGTGACGTCGCCAATAGCCACAGCGCAATGTCGCAGCGCTCACAATACTAGCAGTCGCAACCGTGGCTTTGCCTCGTGGGGGCATCCAAGACACCCTAATGTCCTCCGTGTCTCTCCTCAAAATACATGTCGTGGCCAGATGCTTCTTCTGCGTTCAAATACTGGCCCTCGCCTTCCCCACGTTGCTTGTCCTCGCCGTTTACGCGCTTCCATCGTCGCTGCACTATCAACTTGTGCATACCTGGCAGCCTCGTCTAAGCTCTCGACCCACCACCAAGCGTCGCCAAATACCATCTCCTTTACTCGCCCTTCAACAAACTCTCTACCGCATCTAGCATCATTTCGCACCAGACTTCAATCAACGCCATCTCTCGTTGAAGCTTCAATGTCTCAGGTACGATCGCATACCGACTCAGGTCGCGACCAGAAAGATGGTCATCAACATGACCACAGCCACAGCCATAGCCATGGCATTTTAGGGGGTCATCATCACCATCACGACAACGCCTACCTAACATCAGGCAACAAGGACGACCCGGGTGTCCGAATCACTCGTATCGGCTTGGTCTCCAACCTGGGCATGGCAATTGCCAAATTTGCAGGTGGATATGCTTTCAACTCAAAAGCCATGACTGCAGACGCCTGGCACAGCATCACCGATCTTGCATCCGATATTTTGACACTCGCCACGGTCACATGGAGTCTGAAGCCACCAACAGACAAGTTCCCTATGGGCTTTGGCAAGGTCGAGAGTTTGGGCTCATTGGGTGTTTCAAGCATGTTGCTGTTTGGAGGTTTATACATGGGCTGGGACAGTGGCATCAGTCTCTATGGTCACTTTTACCCTGAAGCAGCACATGACATGCTCGCGCACGCCGGACACGGACATAGCCACTCTCACGGAGCCGCAGCACTTGGTATTCCAAGCATGCACGCAGCTTGGCTCGCGGCAGGAACCATCCTGATTAAGGAATGGCTATATCATGCGAGTAAGTTTTGTCCACTCATGAGACCGACTATGTTGAAGAACGGGAATTGACCAATCGTAGCAATGAAGGTTGCGCGCGAACGTAGATCTTCGGTTCTCGCATCAAATGCTATTCATCACCGAGTCGACAGTTTGACGGGCTTTGTCACTTTGGCTGCCATCATAGGAGCCAATATGATGGAGAACGCGGCGTGGCTGGACCCCGTCGGTGGCCTGCTCATCTCAATCATGGTTATTCAAGCTGGTGCCGGAAATACGGTTTCTGCTTTTCGCGAACTGGCGGATCAAGGCATTGATGATGATATCAAGTCTTCGGTGTCAAAACATGCACACAAGGCGTTGAAAAATGTGGCAGAAGGGCATGAGGTTGCCCTTCGTGAAGTGAGCGGCATCAAATCAGGCCAGAATTATCTCGTCGATCTTGAGATGACAGTGCCCGGAGCGTGGTCTGTCGACACAACACAGCAGGTCGAAGATGCAGTGCGAACACAAGTAGGAGGCAAGGTACGCGGTGTGCGAAGGGTTCGCATCCGATTCTCACCAAAGGAGTCAACTTCCAAGGCCAAGTTTGACGACTTCATTCCCGGTACTGTGATTCTGCCCCCAGAAACAGAGGATGATGGGTCCGATGCAGAAGCAGAATCGAACCATGATCACGCTCATGACTTGAAATCAAACAGCAACCAAGACCATAGCGACGGCCTCAGGAACAGAAACAAGAATTAAGATGGGAGAGGCTTTAACAAAGCGGATCTCGATTTGATGTCGATCGTGGTCGCGTGCTGCATTTTTATTCTCACTCTTCGCTCCTCCAGCATGTCGAAGCCGACCTTACAAACGACCAAGGTTTAGCTTCGCTTCTGGATAGTTGAGCTGCGGGTCAGTGGAGTCTGGCTAGGCGAGCTGAACTGAAGAGCCACTCACTACCTATTGAAGGAGTGTGAGATGAGAATCTAGCAATAGCTGGTAGCTGTTGACCTGACGGGCTAGAAACAACAACAGCATATGCATGTGTACATACACAACGAGTACACACTTCTTTTTATTGTTCTTCTTACGGGACTAAAGAATCCTGCTGTGGCAGAAATTGACTTGGAGTGGCTGTATGGATGCATGGGGTATTATAGACCCCAAAAGAGAAGGCACAAAACATTTCAGCAACTATGCAACATAGATGGAGCAACTAAAAACGAATGACTGCATCGATACCCAGACAAGATAGCCCTTTGGATTTAGTTTGCCTTTCCCATTGAGCTATGTACGAGAAGAATGCAAATGAGGGAAAAGAAAAGACACATGCATGCCATTCTTTGTGGTGTCCAGCTTAGACGCGCCCCAAACAGGAGTCAGGGGACTATCCTATATATAGATGCAGATTAAACATCAAGAAAGGGAACATTAGACAATGAAAATAAACGGATACTTTGTTTTAACAGAGCCGACGGGCTGGATGAAGCTATACATCTGAGCCTCATGACCGTACTGTCAAGTGTCTGACTACAGCATGGGCACCATCTCATACGGAAACGGTATGCAAGTCTCTATTTACCTTCGGGAACAGCTGTTCACCATGATTAAGCTAGTCAGTGAGAAATTAATTATTCTGCACCTCAAATGGCCTTTGCTACACCCCCTAACGTTGTTGAGCTGTAGAGACTGTCGTTACAAGCGCTCGTTGCCCATTGGTACTCCATCGAGTCTTGAAGGTCACGGATTCTATTGGCCGGGATATAAGACTTGGGGGTGAAATTTGAGATGGTTCTTGAGGTGTTTAGGCTAAATGCGAACAGAATGCTGGAATTGATGAAAAGAATGAGTGCCCTGAAGAGGAAATAAATTGTTTGCTGCAGATATCTTAATTCACAATTGATAGCGAGAGGTCCTTTGGGTCCTGCAACTCGAAAGTTGGATAAGAATGTCGATCAGTGGGAGACCTCTTGGCGTATGCATCTCTCTGTGTTCGTCGATACCATATTACAGTAAATTGAGTTTATCTTTTCTTTTGATAAGCATTCATCAACAGTTGTCTTGTTTCACAACTCCCTGACTTGACCCGTATCGTGACTTGTCTCGATGTTTGTTGCATGGTGTTGAATGTCGTAAGGTCGATGAGATTCCTTTCTATACACGCCCCCCCTTCGTCCCCAGGCTGCCATATTATCGAGCCTCCAGGGTTCGAAAAACTGGGGTTGGTTTGACGGGACATGACATTGCCAAATTGCAAAGGCAGAACAGAGCACTTGTAGCGGAGACGAAACCCCACGTTGATATGGACGATGGAAACTGAGAGAAAGGCTCCATCTTTTTTCTTTCTAGAGAAAAAGACTACCTACGCAGACAGTTGAGATTGACCAAGATGCCATGATAGATACTAACCATGATGACCCAGGCAATAGCCAGGGCAGATGAGGCTGCTATTAATCTAATCACTATTAATCAAGGAACAAGGACTCCAAAAGCATTTGTTGAAATAGAGTATAAATTGTCGGGATACGGATGTAGACCCCCGGACATGCAATTGTGCTCATATGACCACTGAGCCCAGTATCGGCGTGTTTTTCTTATTTTTGGCTTTGGATAAATTGGCTGGAGAGAAAGGAAGAAGAAGAATAAATCCAGCCATTCTTACAGTGTTGCGTGTTTTAAACTTGGGCGTTCTCACATGAGTCTGGAGACCATTACTATACTCACACCTCAAGTTGCCATCTGAAGTTTTCTGATGCATGTTACCCACTGAAGACACTCTTTTAGTGTGTCTATCTCTCATTCTTCCCTGTTGAGTTGAGGGTGGCGGTCTAACATGATGCAGTTGCCGGCAGTGAAGCATATTGTACTGTGTGTACCTTACTTACCTCAGCTAAGGCAAGGTACAACGGTATAAAGCCCAGCTCGTGGCTTTTTTTCTGGTGTTTTCCTCAGTCTCACTCAACTCAATCCTACCTACAACTTACACACTTTGGTCACTCATTGGTCGCTGTGTTGCCAACTATACCTTTATAAATTTACAGGGCAGAACTGCTAATCTTTACGGGGCCTGCGATTGACATCCCCTGTCGTCATAGCTGCTACCATTGACGTCGCTGTAGTTGGCCGTCTTGGATAGTTTCCTATCTCTCAATATCTGGACTAATCTCATACGTACCAATCTATCAACTTGAAGCAATTCGAAATGACTTTCCTCGCTCAAGACAACTCTACAGACAAGTCTGCGGACTTTAAGCCTCTATACCTCGGCTTTGATCTGTCGACGCAGCAGCTAAAAGGCACGTTAAATAAGCCAGCTGCCCTCAGCAACATGTACCCAGCGCAATTCGCTAACAGCATCTCCAGCTCTCGTTGTCGACTCGGACCTCAAAGTCATTGGTGAAGCCAAGGTCGACTTTGACAAGGACTTTGGTCACAAATATGGCATCAAGAAAGGTGTCCACGTCTACGAGGAGACAGGCGAGGTCTATGCACCCGTCGCCATGTGGATGGAGTCTGTAGACCTCGTTCTTGACCGATTGGCCGAAGCTATGCCTGTCCCTCTTTCTCACATTCGCGGTATCAGTGGCTCTTGTCAGCAGCACGGCAGTGTCTTCTGGAACGGCCACGCCTACGAGATCCTTCACCACCTCGACCCTCGTCTTCCCTTGGTTGTTCAGCTGCCACAGGCACTCTCGCATCAATGGTCGCCCAACTGGCAGGATCAGAGCACCCAGGCTGAATGTGATGCCTTCGATGCTGCGCTTGGCGGCCGCCAGAAGCTCGCCGAGGCTACTGGAAGCGGTGCGCACCACGTATGTCAAGTCTCGGGTTGTAAATCAGAATCAATGCTAATATGTATCTCAGCGTTTCACAGGAACTCAAATTATGCGTCTCAAGAAGGACCTCCCAGAGATGTACGCAAAGACTGCTCACATCTCTCTTGTCTCTTCGTGGCTCGCATCAGTCTTCCTCGGTGCCATCGCCCCCATGGATGTTAGCGATGTCTGCGGCATGAACTTGTGGGACATGTCCCGCCAGACTTTCAGTGAGCCTCTTCTCGAGCTCGCTGCCGGTAGCAAGCGTGATGCCCTCAACCTGAAGAAGAAGCTCGGCGAGCCCTGCATGGACGGCGCTGCTGTTCTGGGTTCCATTTCACCCTACTTCGTGGACCGTCATGGCTTCCATCCCGACTGCCAGATCACACCTTTCACTGGCGACAACCCCGGAACTATCCTCGCTCTCCCCCTTCGACCTTTGGACGCTATTGTTTCCTTGGGTACTTCCACAACATTCCTCATGAACACTCCCAAGTACAAGCCTGATGGTGCTTACCACTTCTTCAACCACCCCACAACCGAAGGTCATTACATGTTTATGCTTTGCTACAAGAACGGAGGTCTGGCACGTGAGCGAGTTCGAGATCAGCTCCCTAAGCCTGAGAACGGTCCCACTGGCTGGGAGAACTTCAACAAGGCCATTGAGAACACCCCTGCCCTTGGTGCTGCAAAGGATGACGAAAGGCGTAAGCTAGGTTTGTACTTCTACCTCACTGAGGTGGTGCCAAACATTCGTGCCGGCACTTGGCGATACTCCTGTGAGCCCGACGGCTCCGACCTGCAGGAGGTAAAAGGTGGCTGGGATAAGGAGACTGATGCCCGAGTCATTGTCGAGTCCCAAGCTCTCTCCATGCGTTTGCGCTCCCAGAACCTTGTCGAAAGCACTCGACCTGGCCTACCTGCACAGCCCCGTCGTATTTACCTCGTTGGCGGTGGCTCTCTAAACCCAGCCATTGCTCAGGTTATTGGAGAATCCCTCGGTGGTAGTGATGGCGTTTACAAGCTCGACGTCGGTGGCAACGCTTGCGCCCTGGGCGGAGCCTACAAGGCTCTCTGGGCTCTCGAGCGCCAGCCAAACGAGACCTTTGACGAACTCATCGGCAAGCGATGGACTGAGGAGGGTAATATCCAGCGAATCGACGAGGGTTACCGTGAGGGAGTCTACCAAAAGTACGGCAACGTGCTCGGAGCCTTTGAAGGCCTGGAGAAGAAGATTCTTGCCGAGCAAGCTACAGACTCAGACAACGGAAACAAAGAGGTGCAGGCAAGTGGTTGATTTATTTCCAGGGTATCTAATTTCTAAAAAGGAGGAGTTTGTCTAATATCATTATCTAACGTACTTGCTCATGAAGCGTCTGTGGAAGTCGGAACGGAGGAGATCCTAGAAAGTTCGGGTTAGCGGATGTCGTCTTTTTGTTTAAACGATCCTTTAGATAGGAAAGGGAAAATGCATATAGAAAGAAGCTGGCAAGATGCTACGCAAAAATGAAACAGAAAGAAAGAAAGAAGACTTACGTTTACGAACTCCTTCTTCTTGCCCTTTTCCTCTGTACCGCGAGCCTGGTTCTTGAAGACCACGTCATCGTCCCAGCGGCGTTTCATGTTGAAATCTTGCTTGTTGAGGAGAGGGTTTCCAAGCGCAATGTTCCGTTCTCGAGCATCTTCTTCTTCTTTGAGTCGCTCTGCCTCCTGCGATGTGTGTTAGCCCCAGACCTGTGCGATGTTGAATGATCGCGTAGACGTACCTCTTTCTTCTTTCTTTCTTCTCGCTCTCTTCGCACGCGATCAAGCTCTCTCTGTAGTTCCGCATCAGAGTCATCATCGCTATCATCGTCGTCGTCACTGTCCTCTTCGTCTTCCTCACTATCGTCATCGGCGTCGATATCTCTTGTCTCTGCTAATATTCGTCGTCGCTTTGCTTCTGAATCTTCTCCCTCTCCATCACCGCTTGGAAGCGCTCGCTTGGCACCACCAGAAACGCTGGCCTCGTCGTCTTCATCGGCATCGTCGATCAAGGCAGGGGCACCGTTCTTCTTGGTAAAATGGGTGGCTTCAGCGGCGAGGAGCTCGGCAGCGAGGTCGCGAGTAGGTTGTTCGTCAGCGGCGCCGCCTTGACCAGCCTGGCGATACTTCAGTTGAGTATGGGCTGGTAGAAGACGTTGATGGTAGGCAGGGCCACGAAGGGCTTCTTTGCCACGAGCCTGCAAAAGTCAGCATGCGCCTGTATTGATACAGCAGATTTACGAACCGGATCGAATGTAGGTCTGTGAGCGGTAGTCATGGCGACAATTCCTCGATCTTTTTTATTGAAAGAATTGTGGTTTTACTGTTGATATAAAGTCTTGGAAACTGCCGACGCGATGCGTGCTCGCTCTGGAAGCAGACGTGCCATGCCATAAGTGGCGATTCACCGCCCGGCAGAATTTCTTCAATGTTTGTCTCTGTCTATTACGCTTTGGCACTCTATATGCACAACATTGCTTCTCACGACATTTTTTACATAAAAATAACATCCAGCCATGCCGCGTGAAGCCGAGCCTTCTCTCTCTGAGAAGACGTTCCTTGCCCAGGCCCTGAACGAGGGTTTGCGGTTAGATGGGCGCAAATTCGACGAATTCCGACCTCTTGAGATCACTTTTGGAGATGAGTATGGAGTGGCAGAGGTGAAATATGGAAAAACAAGGTAAAACGAGAATTGTCAAGAAAATCTGAACAACCGCTGACGCATTTCTCAGGGTACTAGCCAAAGTCTCAGCCGAGGTGACTGTGCCATACACAGACCGTCCTTTTGACGGAGTTTTTACAATCACATCAGAACTCAGCCCCATGGTCGCTCCTTCATATGAGGTCAACCGCCCTTCACTCGAGGAGGTTCTTCTCTCAAGGCTTCTTGAGAAGACAATTAGGAGATCGGGTGCCCTGGATACCGAATCACTATGTCTCATCGCCGGCAAAAAGTGCTGGTCTATCCGAGTTGATCTTCATGTCCTTGCCCACGATGGTAACCTTACAGATGCTGCCTGCGTAGCCGTTATTGCAGCCCTTCGACATTTCCGCAAGCCTGATTCAAGCATTGAAGGAGAAACCCTTACTATCTACACACCTGCCGAGAGAGAGCCTGTGCCTCTGAGCTGGCTTCATTCCCCATTCTGCGTCACGTACAGCTTCTATAGCGAGGACGGAAGCCAAGTTCTTGTCGACACCAACTGGCTTGAGGAGAAAATGCGCGTTTCCCACTGCACATACAGTCTCAACAAGCACGGCGAGATCAGCCAGATTTCCAAACTAGGAGGAAAGGCTCTGGATGCGCCGTTGTTCATTCAGTGCGCCCAGGGTGCGCTCAACCGATCCAAGGATCTCTCTAACATTGTGGATAACAAGCTTGCCGAGGACGCAAAGCGAAGGGACAAGGGAGGGCTCATGGCAGAGTTGACGGCCGAGAACGATAGGTGACGCTAACACTTACAACTCAATGCCGATGAAAAGCAATAAGAATAAGGAAAATAGAAACCATGATACCCCGCAGAGAGATTACCATGTGCTGCCCATGTTTCGAGATTGATAGAAGTGATTTACTGATGCTCAAACCAACACCCAGTACATACGCCAGCCAGACCGGTTTATCCCAGTCATTGTCATCGCTCATAAGCCACATTAATTGCACACAAGAACCCTCAAGGTCGATTAACTACCGCATAACGGGCGGCCGAGACTCCTTGTTCCATTGCACTCGTGTCCTCACCCATTCGATAGCTTCTCGGACTCCATCGCCTGTCAGAGCGCTCAGAGCCAGCACACGTGAATCGCGAACGGCAGACCCCTTGTCTCCCTCCATGACCTTCTTGACCAAGCCTTCCTTGATTCGTATTGTCTCGACACAGTCCTCGCGGTCTTGCTTGTTTGCCAAGATGAGAAGCGGTACGCCCTCGGTCTCGGTGTGTTGTAGAACGTCTTCCAGAACGAGACGGCACTCCTCCAGCCTGCCCAGGTTTTCGTCGTGCTCGATATTCCCGTCGCCGATATCTGTGCTATCGATTATAAAGACTATCGCATGGCAACTCGTGTAGTAGCTCTCCCAAAGCTTGCGCAGGGAGTGTTGTCCACCTACGTCCCATAATTTCAGGTACATGTCCTGCAGCGGTATTGTTGAAACATTCTGACCAACGGTAGGCACTGTCTTGAGTTTCGGATCGGGTCTGTTCGGTAAGAACATAGACTTGACTTGTTCATGAAAGGTTGTTTTGCCAGCATTGTCGAGACCTAGAAGAATGACCGAGTATTCTGGAAGGGAGATGTTAGCACAGGCTAATTCCAAAGAAGAGAGGTGGTAGCTATTTGTACTAACCTTCTTTACTCGTTGCATAGAGGTAGAGTCCTTTGGCGAGGTGGTACATTATTGTCGCGGAGTGCACAGCTGGCAAATAGAAGCATTCAATGTCGAGCCTTGGAGGTAAGAGGTAGATGCGACAGTCTTGACGTTGGTTGAAGATTATCCCTTGCGGTTCCAATGTGAAATGTTTATGTATGGAGCTATACGAGCTTCTGTCCTAGGTGGACGTGGTCTCAGTCGCGGGGGGTTAGTTCCAGTAGGATTTAGTGGATAGAGCCACTGAAGAGCCTCATTAAAGATGCCCTGTCCCCCACCAACAGCCCTGGCCTGGGCACGGACAGCCGATGAACCCCGCTGACTTGCATGGAGTTGCACAGCCATTTTAGATCGAGTTCTTGTTTGAGATCACAGGGTACAAGTCGTGGCATTTTATTCTATTCAGAGTCCTATCGCTTTTGTGTGGCTGCCGAGTTATCTGTTCTTTGTCCATATATCATATAGAGGTTGGCGTTGGTTGTCTTGGCAGTGAATAACTGGAGCATACTGGGTATAGTACCTTAGTACTAAGGTACTAATCTGAGTTAGACCCTTGACAAAAGACTATGGGCGACCTCGCTTCAAAATGTGTGCATAGACAAATCCAAGCTTTCATGTATGATCAAGTAAAAGTATCAGGCCTTAGTTTGATCTTATGACATTCCAAATGATTATGCTACTTATCAATAACACAGAAGCTATAGTTGACCACAGGTAGGTAGATAGTAGGTAGTAGGCATCAATTAATTGATGGCAATGAGTAGCCAATCAGATTATTGCTCTATTGAAAGCTGTCGCCTTTCATCTCCTGCGCCTATCTTGACTACTTGTTGGCCCACCTGAGCTTAGGTATTGGATCCAAGCTTCCAGGGCATGCCATCGCATATTCCAACCATCCCTCCCTCTCTCTACCCAGATACAGGTGCATCAACTTCTTTCTTCTGACGCTTCCAATAGTCGCTGCCTGGACGTCGTCTCCCTTGCCTCTTCCGCGTCATCACCAACTATACAATCCGAATACTGCTCCTATCTCGCGCTCTCGCCCCTTTGCGAATGTTCTCAGTATCGCATTCTACGAGTTTCGCGCAGGGAGTCTCCCACTTGATCTCGCCCTAAGCGAAGCGATCGCGATATAATTCCCAACACTTCCACGACTTTTGTCAATTCGTATACGGACGGCTCTTTCGCAATGGCTTCGGCAAAACTTGTTGGAATGGGCTTTGAGCTCCTTAGTACGCTATATCCCAGTCTGACCTGACACCAGCGACATGAGGGCTGACGTATTGAACATAGAGCGAGCCACCGATGAAGAAGAGTCCGACCCCGAGGGTGTGTTTCCCCACGCAAGACATTGACGATTCGATATACCTTGACAGTTACTGACGATAAGTTCCAGAGGGTGATTCTGCCCAGAAGGAACTGTTCGCAGCATGGGCGCTCTTCATCTCGATTATGCTGCTCATTGTCGCCTTCTTCACAAGCTACATGCTTCAGATGAAGAAAGTCACTGCTATACATGAAACTGTTATATCTATCTTCGCCGGTATGCTCTAGAAACCCGTCGTCATACGATCAAACACTTACACCCTCTTTTCTCATAGGAATGGTCGTTGGGCTCGTCCTCATGATTTTTGGTGGTGACTCCATTCGAACCATGATCAGCTTCGACTACCAGATCTTCTTCAATCTGCTCCTGCCGCCCATTATTCTATCTTCGGGCTATGAGCTGCACCAGGCCAACTTCTTCCGGAATATTGGTACTATCTTGACATTCGCCTTTGCTGGAACCTTCTTGTCGGCTGTTGTTATTGGCTTCATCCTGTACTTGTTTACCCTTATTCCTGGATCCCTGGAAATGTCCTTTGTCGATGCGATTTCAGTCGGCGCAACTCTCTCTGCTACCGACCCTGTTACTATTTTGGCCATTTTCAACGCTTACAAGGTCGATCCCAAGCTGTACACCATCATCTTTGGAGAATCCATCTTAAATGATGCCATTGCCATTGTCATTTTCGAAACTGCGCAAAAGTATAAAAAGGGCGAGGCTGCTGGACTCAGCATCATCAGTTTCTTTGAAGGTACAGGTATCTTCTTGCTGGTCTTCTTCTGCAGTTTGTTCATCGGCTTTTTTGTCGGTGTAGCCACAGCGCTTCTGCTCAAGTTCACCTACCTCCGGAGGACCCCCAAGATTGAGAGTTGCTTGATGGTTCTAATCCCCTATGCTACTTACTTCTTTTCTCATGGCCTTCACATGTCCGGTATGTTACTTCGAGTTCATCTTTCCATCAGGATTCTAACCTTGACGCAGGTATTGTGTCGTTGCTTTTCTGCGGCATTACCCTCAAGCATTATGCCTACTTTAACATGTCGCGGCGAAGTCAGCTTACCACGAAGTTCATCTTTCAGATCTTGTCGCAATTGTCTGAGAACTTCATCTTTATTTACCTGGGACTAGCTCTCTTCACCGACAACCATCTTCAGTTCCAGCCTCCTCTCATCATCGTAACCATCCTGGCCGTTTGTGCTGCTAGATGGGTCGCCGTATTCCCCTTGTCCAAGGCTATCAACTGGTTCATCCGATACCGTGCCGGTAGACGAGGACAGGAGGTTGGTGACGAGCTTCCTTACAACTACCAGGCTATGCTTTACTGGGCTGGCTTAAGAGGAGCTGTCGGTGTGGCCCTGGCTGCTTTACTCACTGGCGAAAACTCCCCTGCACTCCGAGCCACTGTTCTAGTCGTGGTTGTGCTCACCGTGATCATTTTTGGAGGCACCACCGCTCGTATGCTTGAGATTCTTGGAATCCGTACCGGTGTTGTCGAAGAAGTTGACAGCGATGACGAATTCGATATCGAAACATTTGGCGGAGGCCTTCAAGTCAAGCGATCAGGAACAGGCATTGGTTACAACCCTCGCAGGAACGGCAGCGTCGCCCTTGGCAGCCTCGAAGCAGGCCAATCTGCTAGTTATGTGTCGGGCGCTTCGTCTCCGCACACGGGCGGCCGTCCTACAAGCAAAGTACGAAAGAACTCTATACCCGAGAGATCTGACCTTCTTCGTCATAATGACGATTCAGATATCGGTAGCGACATTGACGTCTCCGATTTGCCACCTCCAGCTCGCCGCTCACCACTTCCACGCTCCAACACCGCTACTCCATCCCGTGTTGACAGTGCATACGCGACTCCCATATCGGAGACACCTGGTCAACCAATCACTGCATCCAATGCTATCCGGCAACTCTGGACCTCGGAGGATCCTGCCAGTGTATTCCACCATCTGGACGAGGACTTCATCAAGCCCAGATTACTTCTTCAGGGAGACAGTTCCAGAGGTGGCAATGGTGGACCTAGCTGAATGGGTGTATATAGTGAATGATGGAATCATGTGTTTCCCATTCCAACTTGGGTGGGCTGTACTGTATCATCGTATGTATGTGCATGACCGGCGTTGGGTTTTGGTTGTATAGAAATATATTCATAATATATAAATGATTTAGTCAGTTTCGGCAGTCAGAAATTGTGCATGTCACGGATGAATGTGAGTAGAGTGCAGTTTGATTTGAATAAGGGGGTAAGTATTTTGGTTGCCCTAAACGAGTAAGGACTCGCGAGGCTGTCTACCTATTTTCATGCCTATAACTAGGTACTATGATTAATGGATAATCTACACATGGTCACTCTCCAACTAATGCCTTCAAACCTCGACCCGTCCGTTGCTTCATACGCAGTTACGCAATCGTACAGCCAGAATCGTCATGTTTCCTCTTTCGCTCAAACGCTTTTCATGATAAGACAAATACCAAGATCGATCGCTCCAAATACACCAAACCAAGCCAAATCCCATTGTCCCAGAACCACCAACAAGAAAACTGTGTAACTTTGCGAACTTTTCCACTAGCCAGCCGAGGGTGTAGCGCTACCGCTCGCCTGCCTCTGCTGCTGCTGTGCTTGATGCTGAGCCTGAGCCTGAGCCTG